>PVKH010007619.1:0-20075 GCA_004027955.1 Chaetophractus vellerosus | reverse complement strand
TTGCACTGAGCCGCTTTATATATTTATTTTTCAATAGTCTTGAAAATTTAACAAATTAAGTATTGTTATTCTATTTTGTTGGTGAAAAAAACACAAATCTTAAAGAAATTAAATATGTCTAAAGTCACATGATTAAACTATCACTGTCCAAAACCATGTGATTAACTCCTATAAAAAGGGTAAACCAAATAAGGAATAAACTGTAAATCTTACATTTGAAATGTGTTGTTGCTTATCAATAATGTTGTGTTTAGTCACTGCCTTGATATCCTTTAAGAGTCTAGAATGGAGTATAGGAGACATACATACATACATACATACATACATACATACATATATGTTAATGAGAACTATAAATTTAGTGGTACAACATTTCATAGGTGGAAGAGAATTTATAAAAGCAAGCTAACATTGTTTTCAGATCCCTGTGTCTTTGTGGGTTCTTATTATCCCCATGGAATGAAATCATGCAGCCATCCAATGAAGAAAATATCCTAAGTCAGAGTTCTTAAACTGATTATGTTTGCTGCACATTTTTGAGTCCTATAATTGTGGATGGTTCAATTGAAAGTCTTATGACAATAAAAACCGTAAACAAATCAGCAGTAATTGTAATATGATCACCGTCACAGTATAAATTTTTCACTCTGTCTTTACAGTGATCAGTTATTCAACTATTCATACAGATGTCCTTCTGTGCTGTCATTGTTTGAATGGGAATATTTGCTTACACTGGAGGAAATGTTTATCTATGATTCAATAAAATCTCATTATTCCTTTCATTCCTGAATGCCATCCTTCTGTGCTTCTCACCTCCTCCCTGCAGCTCAGCGCACTGGACCTCTTAACCACATGAAACCCGAGAATTTTCTGACTTACCATGTATATTTTTCTGAAGAAAAAATAAGTTTCATACACTGCTCAGAATTCCTCTGCATATATAGAAATGGCCCATGGCACAAAGGTTAAGGATCACTACTCAAGGGAATTATACAGAGCTCACTAATCTGAAAAAATGTATGAGAAAAGACAGCTCTGGTTTGGTCTTGGGGGAAGAGAGATATCTTTTTTTCATGTACATCTCATGTACAATTTCAAATTCTTCTATTATTATTAAAAGAACAACATGTAGGAGAAAATAGAGTTAGATTAAGCAAACCATTTCTATTTTAAAGAAGGGTAAACTCAACTTCCTGATATGTTCAGGAAGCTTCTTGTCATTGCTCATTAGGCTTTAACTGGGTACATATTAGTTAGGTATCCATCAGTGACTACTTAAACAATCATTAGTTAGTGCTAATTGACTGTATTATTGGCTGTCTTTGTAGGCTGATTTAAATAAGAGGCCAAGAGCTGTAAAACTTGCGACAAGTGCACACCAATTCATTAAGCAGGCTCTATGAGTTTGGATAATCTTAAAGTAGACTTGAACAGCAAATCTGGCTCCAAATTATGAACCAGAATGGAATGCTTATCCAAAGTCCATTTCTGATGAGATTACATTGCCCAGAAATTCCTAAAATTGAGTCTATATTTAAATGGATTTGTGTTTGTCTTACATCTAAATTAAGGAGAAATATATAAATATTTGTGTGCATAATTTAGCATGCTTGATAGGTGTAATATTCTAAAAGAAAAAACAAAAATCAACAGAGTGCCTATTACATTGTCCCACTGTATTGATTAAGGAGTTTCCATTTCAGTGGCAAAACACTGATGTAAAGTGAGCCTGCATGAAGCAAAACACTAAGCTAGCTAAGAACTGAGGCAGCACCCACAGACATTACCTTCTCCCTCCTTTTTATGGGGCCTCTTCCCTGTTATGCCCAATTATGTCCTGATTTTCTACCTACACATGTTCTGTGCTTATTTATACCCTCTGTTTACTCACATATCTGGCTTGCTCCAACTATTTAACCCTAACTTTCTCCGTGGACTTCTGTCTGCACTTTGCAAGGTCAATCCAATTCCAGGAACAGACCTGGTTATGTTAGTGATCCTGGACAGCTATTGACTGGTTACAGTTGACTGAGGTGCCCACAACTGGTTCAATGACTGGGGACTAGCAGTTGAGTAGAACTGCTTGGAAAACCAAAGCATGGAAATGGGTGAACAGGCACTAATGGACACATGTACTACAATTACTTTAGATCCTCTGAAATAATAGGATTTCAACTGGTATCTAGGCTGTTTTGTTGCCAAATTTTTATTTTCTCTTTTCGATTCCAAAACAGAAAATGTCTACAGTTTCATTTTAAGGTTTTAATTTGAAACTATAATTTTATGAAAATATTTCTGAAACTCATATCCTGGTAAAATGCTAATTTTAAGAACTGCATTATTGGTTACCTAATTTTGGTTATGGCTTCAATTGGATATAATATTCTTTCTTCTGTTCCTATCCTAAGCCGTTACATAATATTCTTGGCTAAGTATTATGCAGTTGCATCCTGGATATTGCTGAATATTTGTAATGGTTGAAATACTTTCAGAACCTGTAAAATTATCATGGGTTCCTGTAGCATAAAGATAAATTATGCAAGTTCAAAATTATTATTATACTGATAATTCACTAAATTATGAGCACAAATTACCTTGTAGATGTGAATATATAACACAAAAGTGAACAGAAGGGGAATTTTCTAGATTTACAAAAGCTTGAAAACAGGGTACAATCCAGAAAATCCGCTTATGGCATAAAAGTATATTATTTTTATATGTCAAAACTGGTTATCTCCTGCCAATAGTCATATGAGAATTTAGGTTCTTTTCAAGTTGCACTGGTTGGGAAATCCTCTAGATGCCTCTTTGAAAAAACCTGCCATAAATAAGCCTCAGATATTTTCCCAAATGTCTCACATATAAGTCATTGAGAAGATTGTTTCTAAAATCAAAAGGATAAACCAATATTACTTTGGCCAGTTTACTCATGCCAGAAAGTAAACAGCATGCATATATAAATTATTCAGAATTCTTTTTCCAAAATTGTTACAGTAAAATCACAAGTCCAAAAAGTATACACACTTTTCAAGAAGCAGAGATAAGTTTATTTTTCAGCTAGTTGATAATAATATAACCATAGGAGTAACCACGGATTTAGATTAAAATACAAGTAAAACAGGTTATAATTCAAGTTAAACAAAATTAAGCTGGACACAGAACTGCTACATATGCTGAGTCCATTAACACAGATATTGTATCCATTAACAATGTTGTACCCCAGGAAAGATTTTCGAAATATCTTCTAGTTCAGTCGAAGACCAGGTTCTTCTTCATCAAAATAGGAATGCTCAAAATTAATCTAAATCTATTTTCTAATGTGTTCTTTTAAGATAATAAAAAACTGAAGTTGAACTACTATTTAGGAAACACAATTTTTACAGATTTTCATTTTAAGCAAAATCAGAACTTAAACAAGCCTATAATATTACATCACGCTTGCTGTGATAAAAATATATGCCTAAAAAGTCAACAGAAATCAAAGAACACCTATATAAATGGAGAGACATAAATAAATGGAGAGAACATTCCATATTTATGGATTGAAAGATTCAACTTGCTAAAGATATCAATTCTCACCTAATTGACTTACAGGTTTAATAAAATTCCAGCAAGATTTTCTTGTCCATTCAGGCATGCTTACTCTACAATTTATATGGATAGGTAGGCTATTAATATTACATACCTCGTGAGATTTTTCTGAGAATTAAATGAGGTAATACTGATAAAGTTCTTATTATATGGGGATGGCTCCTTTTAAGCGCTACATAAGTCTGTATTAAATAAAACAAATGGAGGAGATGGAAGTTGGAAGATGAGAAACCGGAGGAGGAATATACTCTGGCAAAAAGATTCCTTGTTTGTTTTAGCAATTGATTGTTTTATTATTCTATTTTATGATGATGACTTATTCATTAGTCTATAACAATACCCATGGCTTCACTGTAAAATCACTCTGCTTCTTTGCCATAAACAGGGGAGATAATATGCTTTAAAAGTTTTGGTCAAAATAAGGCATATGTCTCTCATACACTGCTGGTGGTAATGTAAAGTGGTACAAGCATTTTGTAGGAACATTTGACAATATCTAACAAAAAATATATGCACTTTGACCTTGAAATTCCATCCACTTCATGGAATTTTTCATGAAGATACAGCTCCAAAATTACATCTGAACAATATTATTCATTGCAACATTGTTTCAAGATGCAAAATATTTAAACAAACTAAATTCCCAAACATAGGAGAGTGGTTAATAAACTATAATACATCCATATAATGGAGTAGTGTACATCTAGAAAAATAGCATGAAGACGATCTATGTAAATTGATATGGAGTATTTTACAGGATATGTTGTAAATTGGAAAAACAGGAAAGCATAAAAATTATAGTATGCTATCTTTTGTATAAGATAGAAGGACATGTAAGAAAACATATGTAACTGCTAATCTCATGCAAAAAGAAATGCAGAAACTATACACCATAAATTGATGAGATTAGTTACTTATAGAAGGTGAGTGGGAATGTGGTGATCACAAAGAAAATGTATGATTATGTTTATCTTTGCATATGGATGTGGGTGTGAAGTACTTGAAAAGCACAAGGTAGGGAGGGCCACTTTTCATAATACTACTTATGTCTTTTTATCATTTTTAAATAGGGATTAGCTGTTGCATATTTTCCCTCCAAGCTGTCAGCAATATTATAAAATTTGGCTTTCTCCCACTAAGTATCTGTGACAATAACAATTTTATGATTTTTAGCTTTAAGCCAGAGTTTAGAGAGGAAGAGATGGAAGCATTGGTAAAAAGAAATACACATCAAGGGAAGTTAATGGTTCCTGCCAATCAGTATCATTAAACTATGGCTGGCTTCTTTAATATATGTGCCTCTTGCTTCCCAGATAGACAGTGTTGGACATAATTTCTTTTTCTTAAACTGTGCCAGTTCTTGTGACAGGGCTAGATGAAACCCAAAAACTACAATTCTAAATTCCAATCTATTCCATGCCCACTCTTTCTATGGACCTACTTCATTCTTCTCCTAAGAAGTATTTGTTTAACTGTTTGTTTTAGGACCTCTACATTTATACTCCTCAAATCTTCTCCACAAAGTTCTTACATGTGGTTTGGTAAACAGTTTCTTATATTAAGAACATTTCTAATACGGGATGCATAGGAGGCCCTATTACAACTTGATTAGCAAGCAGATTAAATTCTACAAGCAAGTTGAACTCAGACAGGACAGCCCAGGTTCAGACTCCATTTCTACTACTTGCAGCCTTTATATCCCCTTTGTATTTCAATAGTTTCATTTTTTAAATGGGAAAAATAATACTAGCTCGCCAACTACGTTACTGTCATGATTATATGTGATAACCTGTGAAAGGTGCTTAGCACAGAGATCTGGCACATGATAAGCAAATGTGTAGGATTTTGGACTTTGAAAACCTTAACAATATTCTACAGCCTACCAAGTATTTGGTTTAACTGCATGAATGCTGATGTTCTATAATCTTCAAACTACAAAAATGGCAATTACCATATGATTCAACCTAAAACAAAACTGTAGAACTGGCATTTTGAAATTGCACAAATAAGCAATGATAGACCCTATCTATAAAACCCCAATGACGAAATATTAATCCTCATTGTACAGATGAAGGAACTGGCTCATGGTGGATTTCAAAGCCTATACTATTTCCTCTGTGCAATACTAACCTTTTATTTATCCATCTAGCAACCAAGGCCAATGCTGGCTGGAAATTATATTAAAGCACTTCAGTGCCAGCATAAACAGTTTCTGGTGATGATATCATTGCTGCTCTGGAAATATAAAGAGTAATCATGTCATTTTTACATGTATAATAAAGGCCCTGCCACATTTCAACAAGCATGTCTCAGGTCTGGAGAGCAGTGCACTGCCTGTTGGCAAAAATCCATTACATTGGCTCTAACAGTAAGTGGTTTATTTTCAGAACTCTATTTTTGAGGATATCTTTGCGCCATTAAATATCAGTTAGGTTTTAGAGATTCCAAGTTTTCTGTGTTTTTATTCCTGTTCAACTTACATATGGTATTCTATATTTTCCTTTTGGTAATTCTTTTCATCTGGGCACCATTATTAAAGGAAGAGCTGACATTTCTCATTTGCACAAACTCTTTCTATCTGGAATAGAGACAAGGCTTGGTGTGAAATTAACACTTTTTCCCACTTGGGTCATTGGTGCTACCAGTCTGTATCTTAAGGCTATCTCCATTTGCCACTCATACTAGTTGGGAACTTATCAAGCATTAGGTGTGAAAAATGACAGCCGCAGACTGGTTAGTATTAAAATGATCTATTCGCAGCAAAACTCACTAAAAGAAAAATGAACTTTCTTGCTAAGAATGTAAAGCCAATATTGACTTGGAAATAACAGTTCATACTTTCTGTAAACCTCATCATTACACAGATCTTAGTATATATGCTTTGATTTCTCTGCAGATCTTCTTATTGTAAAATATAGTTTCTCTCTTCTATCTTGAGTGTTTGAAAAGTTGTAAGCAATTCCTCTAGTTCTGTGCAGTACTCTTAGGAAAAAAGATGACACACAGAACATAAGGGAATTTGCTATTTTCTACAGTTTTAATTATATTTCTAAATATCCAGCTGACAAAAAAAAGTTAATGATAATCTCAATGTATTTGTTTTAATTTGCTGCAGTTTTATAAGTCCTCTTGATATAAGTTCAGTTTAATCTTCAAAGTAAAATTATTTCAATGATATATACTGGTTTGTTTCTCATCGTTTTGTATGTGTGGTGTATTACTCAAAATGAAAATTTTGAAGCATGTTTTTCTGTCTAAATCCGGATGAAAAATTTATCAAAAAAATTTGAAGAATACCAAAACATTAGGAAATTTATAAGCCATTCATATATGAAAAATTCATATATGAAAAAATGGGTTAAAGTAATTATTGGTGATTTTGCATATTAGACTATGAAAATACTAAGAAAATACTCTAAGTTTCAAGGAAATGTAGAGGTTGACTTTCATACATATCACTTTCTTTAATTCAGAGTTTACATAGAAACACAGTTACTGAGTAGCATTAATTTTTGCATGAAAAAGTGTTATGTTGGGAAGATCTTTGTTTTCATTTTTGTCAATAGATTATCATAGCTTTTCAGGAAAAAATTTCCCTAAATTATTTCTATGTAATAAAATTTATATTCTGTAGAAAATATCTACTACCAAATATTCTATAAATCCTATTAAGAGATTATATTTTATAGCAGTCCAGGAATCTGGAACAAAGATACATTATATTCTAAAGTAAATTAAAAATGAGAGAAAAAGATAAAGGAGAAGAATGCTAAAAAAATAGAATGCTATTTCATGTTTTCATATAGTCTTAAAACAGGTTACAAACATTAACTTAATAATAAGGTAAATATACATCTTCATGCTATACTTAGCAAATCTAGGTATTTCAGTGCATTTTTGGAGAGAATATTTAGATATTCCTAAAAAACAGCTCAAGCAACTTTAATAAGCTCCAAATTTATCAACATGTATGTCACTTATATATTAAACATTTTATGTATTGCTAGAAACAATCATCAACCAGAAATGTATAACAAAACTAAACATGCTTAACTTTATATTACATAAAAAAGAAAGTACTGTTTTTTAAAAGCCCCAAACATCAGTGTTTACATTGTGCCACAAAACACAAACAAATGCAACTGATTTGCAGCGATTACTCTTTAGGAGTCCTTCTGAGTGAACGAAGGCATTGAAATGTTTAAAAAAAAAAAAGTTGGTTTTGCCTACAAATTTCATTGGATTTTTGTATGTGCTTTGAGGTGCTTCTGAACTTTACTAAATTATTCCAAAGCACCAAAAGATGTTTTCAAGGAATTGTTTCACTGTTTTTATTTAGTACCTGCAGAAAATGTTTAAATGCTTCAAAACAGGAGTTTGCAGTGGTATCCAGAAGAAATGGGCCTTAGCTACTATTTCACACTTTCCAGTGTACTCACAGTTATGGAACACAGGATATGACAAAATGGAGTCAAAAAGAGAATAAACAATTCTTGTCCTTGAGGTATTACAATCTAAATTTTACAAAGGCATCCACAAATTAGAGAAGGCCCATCCATGAAAACAAAGATGCAGTTATGCAGTACAGAGATATTATATATATTAAAAAATCAAGACTGAGATAATGCAAAGTATATAAATAGGATGGCATAAGACGAGAAAAATTCCTTGGAAAAGTTGAATATTAAATCATGTCTTGACTACGTTGTGAGCCTTAACTGCATTGGTGACAAGAATCAGGTACATAAAAGAAAATGTTTTTGTGTAGCTTATATCTAGTGTAGAGTATAAAAGAAAACGAGTAAAATGACAGTTTGGAGATATGAGTAGGTCTTTAAAAGGGGAAATAAGTTAATGTAAAAAAAAGAAAAAACAAATAGGATAAGCGTACAGAAATTTGGAGCTTCTATTGGAAATTAAGATATTCAACAATTAGACTTTTTCTTTGCTTTGTCAGAAGGACACTTGACTATATTATGCAATTTCAAATATTAGACATATAGTCATACTATTTCATCTTGCCAAAACTCTCAGCTGTTTTCTCTACCTTGCAATTTATAGCCATTCTTCAAAAATTGACAACTTAATTTTGAAACATTCCATGACATCTCTCACTCATACTCTTCTAATTAAAATAATCATCTCTATCATTTACATTCCAAAAGTATTTTATCAGTACCTCTATTAATTACTTTTATCAAACTAGAGTTCATTTAATTTTTTCCTTAGTTTTAGAAATTCTTGAGAATATATCTCGGATTTTAGTATCTAGAGGTTAACATTCAACAAATTTACAATATACGATTAATAGTTTGTTAAATTTGGTTAATGTTTGAAAGGGGTGGAAGTTAAGTTTTTGACCAAAATATTTGAATACTGCCTAATATTGTATGTTGTTAGACATAGACCATATTTTTGAAACTTTAAATTAATTCTTGTTTTACTAATATCTATCCGAAGTGAAGTACATACAATATTTCTCAATTTAGAACTTTTGGCAAACTCTATGAATGAGGAATTGAATCCAAGGTTTTCCAACAATGTATGTCTTATGTTGACATACCTATATTTCAATTAAACAGCTCTCTAAATTTCACCATTGATATGTACATATAAAATTTATGTATTGTGATTTTTGCTTTTGATTTCTACTTTCCTTTTAAGGCTATCTAACCAAATGCCCTTATTTTGCAGGGTTTTCTAAAACTACTTTTAAGTCCTTAAAATGAAATTATTTGATTCTTAATATGATTATAAATGTAATAAACCTTGGGCATAATGATTTTGAAGGGTTGGTTACTTGTTTTAGTGTTGGTTGGTTTGTTTCAGAGTATCTATATGGAAAACTACCTCATTGACAAATTCAAGAAAGCTACCGATAAAAAAAAAAGAACAAAATCCTTTCAAAAGAATTATTTATAACTAAATTATTCCTATCTGGAAAAAGTAAAAAAGGTAATAAACATACATTTCCATTGAAATGAGTATTTTCCTTACAGAATGTCTGCAAAGAACAGGTTGTTTTATTACTTCAGATTCCTCCCTCCTGTTTTCATGTTAATAACAATAACTCTGGAAAACAGATGCCCAAAGTAAATGTCCAGGTAGAATTCTGATAAAAATTAATACCTAACAAAATCTACTCCTAATTTTCTGAAATTATTATCATAAAAATTGCTTGAAGTTTTAATGAGTATTGGCTAATCATTCTTTTTTTCATTCTTTCTTCCATTTAAAATGTGTAGTTTTGGCAGAATTAATCACTGTGCTTTTCGTTCATCCTCCCAGTCGTCTATATACCATCTAAATGCAAAATAATTTAACTTTCTGCCCAAAGACAATAAAATGACCACTAGATTCAGAATTAAAACTTAAAAAGCATCCCAATCATCGAATTAAATGTCAAGCAATTTTTCAACGTACAGTAGCCAACAAACTAGAGCATATCACACGATAATTCAAGGCAGAAGGGAAAGGTCAGAACCTAGCTTAAGTCTGGAAAGAGCTTCATGGCCTTCTCCCTAGGCAAGTGTGCTACCAGATAAAAAGGCCCAACAAGAGTTATGCCAGATGGGTGAGCTGAGTGCCCAGATGCTCTCTCTGATATAACATTTTTACAGCTTTGCAGTTGTTTCCTTCATTTGCCAGCATTAATCTGCAAGATATTACAGGACAGGGCTAGAAATTCTGGAATTTGGAGAAGAAAGAGGGTTAAAGCTAAGGGGGATGAAAGCTGGTGTGCAGAAAAAGAACAGATAACAAACTGAAACTAAAACTATGTTCTTAACAAAACTATAACTTTGATTATGCCATTTAAAAATCAATGAAGAGACTATCAAACTGTGGCTTCTGACTGTGAGAGAATAAATGATAATAAACTGTTCCTAGCACCGCCAGTAATTATAAAGTGGGTCAAAATTTATAAAAGAATCATGTTCAGACATTGGATTACAGGTAGCTAATAGCTGTCATACCCAAGAAAAGGGGCAATAAATAAGGTAAAATATAGTATCAACCTAACTTTCTTCCCACAGTCACTTTTTGAATTGCAGGGAAAACTCAAATGTTGACTTGTGTGTTAACATGGAGATGCTGAGAACCCTAATTGCTGACTGGGTGACACTGACCAGCGAGGGTTCTGCCGCGATGTGGACATGCATGACGAGGAGGATTACTGAGCAGTCTTATCACCTGAAATTCGGGGTCTTAGCAAGAGTTGGACTCATTCAGGATTTAAAGTTTTTGTGTGTAGTCATAATTCATGTAACTTTCTTTTCTTTTTTAAAGTGCTAAGTTATGACAGAAAAGACCACCTTCCAGGCCAGTGGACACATGTTCGACTTAGAGCCAGGCTGTTTTAACACCAGAAGTGGTATAATTTCCTTTGAAATTGCAATTTTTCTTCCAAGTTTTCTCAGTAATGAAGAAATATTTGATGAGGTAATATTTCACACACTGTTAATTTAGAATTTACCTAATCCTATTTTTAAAACATCCTTTATTTGGGGACAGGTAGTTAGTTCATAATGTGCTTATTATTAAAGTTTTTGTGTTAGGAAAAAAAAAAACAGAGATTCTAGCTTGGAGATACTGAGAACCTGGAATTTGCTGAAGATAAAGGAGCTATGCAGAGAAGGAGCTCAAAGAAACCTACAGAAAAGGCCCCTTAAATCTTTGACAGAATACTTAATTAACTATGCATGGGGCCAGATGTCATGGCTCCAAGGAAAGAACAACTAATGGATAAAAGAATAACTATGAGGGAGTTGGCGGCTCAAAAACTCCTTGGGCTCACATAGCAATGTAAGATATCTAAATTCTTTCCAGTTGGAGTAAAGCAACATCACTGTATATTTAGGACACTCAGCAAAGAATCCAATGAGTTCACATCTAAAGGCTACTCTACATCTGACTTAACAAAAGTGAAAAACCAGGCTTGAAGGGACCAATCAAGAACAAAAACGGAGTGTCAAAACAAAATAATTCAACAGTCTATTAAAGCACACAACATCCAAACACTCAATGACATGGAATCCATAACAGTAAGCATATAATGCTACAATACTAAACATGCAAACAAGCAAGAAAATGTGACCTATAGTCAGGAGAAAATTCAGTCAATGAAAATATACTCAGAGGAGGGAAATAATGGAATTAAGCAGTCCAAGACTTTAAAACAGCTATTATGAATACATTCCAAGTATTTAAAGTAACACATGAACAAATGAGGGAGCAAATAATGAATATCAGAAGATAATTCAAAACTTTGTAAAACTTAAATGTTTAGAAGTGAAAATGACTGATTGTGAAGTAAAAGTAACATTGGTTGTGCTCATGAGACTAAGCATGACTGAAGAAAACACCAGTGTACTTGAAGGAATGATGTCATACAGTTCATGAATTGGAGAAATCAAAATTTTTAAGCTCTCAAGTCCACAATTTTTATCCATAGAATCAATGCACTCACACAATAACAAAACAGACGTCAGTGTAGAAATAAACACTACAATTTATATGGAAATAGAAGGGACTTAATAGCAAAGACAATTGCAAATAATAAGAAAAAAGGGAAGCACAGCTCCTGATTACAGCCTTACTATGAAGCCATAAATCAAGGCAGTTTTGTATTGGCATAAGGATAGACAAATAGACCAATGAAACAGATTAAAGAGTACAGGATTATATCTACAAATATATTGTTAATTGATGTTCGACCAAGGTTCCAAGGAAATTCAATTTAGAAAAGATGATTGACTTTTCAAAAAACTGTGCTAGAAAAATTGGATAACCATTTGAAAAATATAAGGAACCAAAAATTCAAATTCCACACCTTATGAAAAAGAATAGAGCTTCAGTGACCTGTGAGACATTATCAGCAGCTCTAACTACTTTAGAGTTCTGGATAGATGAAAGAGAATGGAGAAGGAAAAAAAAATATTTTAAGAAATACTGGCATCAAAATTCCTAACTTTAGTGAAAGTCACAAATTTACAGATTGATTAAGTCCACCCTATTTGCAAATATTAAAATCAGACAGTATCACTTTGGTAGGGATAGGATATAAAAGAAGACCTACTGGCTTTTACCAAGTTAAATGTGCACTGAGGAAAAGGAAATCATCAGAAATTTGGGGGATTATTAGAAACAGGCTCAGAAGTGACATTAATTCCAGGAGACCGAAAATGTCACTTTGGTCCACCAATCAGAGTAGGGATTTACAGAGGTCAGGTGATCTATAGAGTTTTAGCTCAAGTCCATCTCACAGTGGGTCCAGTGGGTCTCCATACAAATTCTGTGGCTATTTCCCCAGTTCTGTAATGCATATTTTGTATAGACACACTTAGCAACTGGCAGAATCCTCACATTGGTTCCCTGACTTGTAGAGAAGGCTATTATAGTAAGAAAGGCCAAGTGGAAGCTACTTGAACAGCCCCTACCCAGCAAAATAGTAAATCAAAAGCAATACCAGATTCATGGAGGGATTGCAAAGATCAGTGCCACGATCAACGACTTGAAGGATGGAGGGGTAGTGAGTGCCACCACATCCCCAATCACCTATCATATTTGGCCTGTGCAGAAAACAGTTGGATCTAGGATGACAGACAATTATTGTAAACTTAACCAGGTGGTGACTCCAATTGCAGCTGCTGTCCCAGATGTGATATCATTGCTTGAACAAATCAACACATCCCCTGGTACTTGGTATGCAGCTGTTGATCTGGCAAACACTTTTTTCTCAATTTCTGTAGGTAAGGACACCATAAACAGTATGCTTTCAGCTGACAAGGCCAGCAATATACCTTCATGGCCCTACCTCAGGTGTATATGAAATCTCCAGCCTTTTGTCATAATATTGTCAACAGGGACCTTGATCATGTCTCCCTCCCACAAGACATCACACTGGTCAATATATTGATATCATGTTGATTGGACATAGGAGCAGGAAGTAACAACTACTCTAGACTTACTGGTAAGGCATTCTGTGTCAGACAATGGGAAATAAAACCAACAAAAATACAGGGGCCTTCCACTTCTGTGAAATTTCTAGGTGTCCAGTGGTATGGGGCATGTCAAGATATCCCTTCTAAAGTGAAGGGTAAACTGTTGGTTCTGGTTTCTCCTGTAACCATAAAAGAGGCACAACACCTAGTTGAACTCTTCAGATTTTGGAGACAATATAGTCCTTATTTGGGTGTGCTACTCCAGTCCATTTACTGAGTGACCAGAAAGGAAGTTAGTTTTGAGTAGGGGCTGGAATAAGAGGAGGCTCTGCAACAGGTCCAGGCTGCTGTGCAAGCTGCACTGCCATGGGATCCAGCAGATCCAATGGTGCTGGAAGTGTCAGTAGCAAATAGAGTTGCTATCTGGAGCCTTTGACAGGCCCCTACAGAAGTATCACATCACAGATGCTTAGAATTTTGAAGCAAAGTTCTGCCATCCTCTGTAGATAATACTCTCCTTTTGAGACACAGCCTGTGGCTTGATACTGGGCCAATTTAAAGACCCGGAGCCCTTTGAATGAGGGGAAGGCCAGTTCCCCTTGGGAATGACCCTGAAATACTGCCAGGAATTTATACTGTTTACACTGTTAAGTTTATACTGTTAAATTTAACCATAGGCTACTAAGTTACCAGAAGACCTGAGCTGCCCATAATCTGGATTTTCTCTGTCCTGCCAAACTATAAAGTTGGACATGCACAGTGGCACTCCATCATAAAATGGAAGTCGAATATAAAAAAAGGCTTGAACGGGTCCTGGAGGCACAAGGAAGTTACATGAGGAAGAGGCCCAAATACCCATGGCCACCACTCCTGCCACATTACCTTCTCTTTCCCAACCCTCTGCTAAGGCCTTTTGGAGAATTCCTTACAGTCAGTTGACTGAGGAAGAGGAAACTTAGGCCTGGTTTACAATGGTTCTGCATGATATACAGGTATCACCTGAAAGTGGAAGCTGCAACACTGCTGCCCCTTTCTGGAATGTCCCTGAAGGACAATGGTGAGGGGAAGTCCTCCTAGTGAGTGGAACTTTGAGCAGTTTACCCGGTTGTTCATTTTACTTGGAAGAAGAAATGGCCAGAGGTGCATTGGTACACTGATTCATGGACTGTTTGGCTGGATGGTCTGGAACTTGGAAGGAACATAATTGGAAAATTGGTGACAAAGAGATCTGGAGAAGAGATATGTGGATAGACCTTTCTGAGTAGGCAAAAAACATGAAAATATTTGTGTCCCACATGAATGCTCACCAAACGGTCACTTTATAGAGGGAAATTTTAATAATCAAGTGGATAAGATGGCCCACTTTGTGGCTAGTACTCAGCCTCATTCCCTAGCCACTCCTATCATTGCCCAATGGGCTCATGAACAAAGTGGCCATGGTGGTAGGGATGGAGGTTCATGGGCTCAGCAACATTAACTTTCCCTCATCAAGGCTGACTTGGCTACAGCCACTGCTGTGTGCCCAATCTTCCAGGAGTAGAGACCCATACTCAGCCTCTAATATGGCACCATTCCCTGAAGTGATCAGTCTGCTACCTGGTAGCAGGTTGATTTCATTGGACCACTTCCATCAGAGAAGAGGCAGAGATTTGTTCTAACTAGATTAGACACTCTAGATATGGGTTTGTCTCCCCTGCACACAATGCTCCTCCCAAAACTACTATCCATGGACTTACAGAATGCCTTATCCACTGTCATGTTATTCCACACAGTATTGCTTCTGATCAAGGAACCCACTTCTCATCAAATGATGTGCAGAAATGGGCACATGCTCACAAAATTCACTGATCTTATCATGTTCCCCATCATCCTGAAGCAGGTGGAGTGATAGAAGAGTGAAGTGTGATTTTTGAAGACTCAATTATGGCATCAACTAGGTTGAAATACCTTGCAGGGCTAGGGCAATGCTCTCCAGGAAGCTGCATATGCTCTAAATCAGCACCCATCCTATGGTGCTATTTCTCCCATATCCAGGATTTACAGGTCCAGGAATCAAGGAGTGGAAATGGGAAAGGCATTACTATTATCCCTAGTGATACACTATGGAAATTTTTGCTTCCTGTGCCAGAAACTTTAAGCTCTGCTGGTCTAGAGGTCTTAGTTCTAAAATCAGGTTTCTTCCATCAGGACACACATAAATGATTCCATTGAACTGGAAGTTAAGACTTCCACCTGTCTACTTCGGGCTCTTCAAGCTTCTGAATCGATAAGCAAAGAAGGGAATTACTGTACTGGCTGGGGTGATTGAACCTGGCTATAGGGGGAAATAGGATTGCAATTATACAATGGAGGTAAAGAAAGGTTTGCCTGGAATACAGGAGATCCCCTAGGGTGTCTCTTAGTGCTACCATATTCTGTGATTAATATCAATCTAAAACTGCAAGAACCAAATCAACCTAATCCAGGCATGAATAACAATGGCCCAGAATCTTCAGGAATGAAGGTTTGGGTCACCCAACCAGGCAAAGAGCCACGGCCAGTAGAGGTGCTTGCTGAAGGCAAATGGAACATGGACTGGGTGTTAGAAGAAGGTAGTGATAAATATAAACTATGGTCATGTGACCAGTTACAGAAAAGAGGATTGTTGTGGTTGTAAATATTTCTCCTTTGTTTTGTTAGAGTATGTTTGTATATGTACATAAAACACATCTTTCTTTTCTTATGTATTTTATCCCCTTATCATGTGACCTAAGTTTTATTAGTTCCATTTCCTAATATTTAGGTTATAGGATGTTAAGTTTAAGAGTGACTAATACCCAAGGACTTGCACTCAATTTTGGAAGGATTAAGTGCATTGCCAGTTATGCCAAGGACAGTTAAGTATTTACCCAAATATGTTATTATTATTTAGGGATTAAGTATGGTTTAAGGTGATGTGTATGGCTGCCAACTTGACAAGGGGTGGACTGTGATGGTTAGGCTCATGTGTCAACTTGACCAGGTAAAGGTGCCCAGTTGTTTGTTCAAGCAAGCACTGGCCAAATTGTACTGTGAAGATACTTTGTGGACTTAAATCATCAGTAAGTTGTTTACATTTATGGCTGATTACATTTACAATCAACTGATTAGGTTGCTTTCTGCATTGAGAGACCATTTAATGCAATCAGTTGAAACCCTTAAAAGGAAAAGTGATTTCAGCAATCAGAAGAGAAAACATTCCCATATCTACTTCAGACAGCCAGCTTCTCTTCAGGAACTCATCAAGGGCCTTCATCAGAGTCATGGCTTGCAGCCTGCCCTGTGGAATTCGGATTCACGCATCCCCATGGTTGCATAGGACAATTTTATAAAATCTCATAATATTTACAGATATCTCCTGTCAGTTCTGTTCCCCTAGAGAACCCTAACAAGTTCCATGAAATTTAAAAAAAAATTTATTCTTTTACCATATATACAATCTAACATTTCCCATTTTAATCACTTTCACATATATATTTCAGTGTTATCAGATATATATTTCAGTGCTATTAATTACACTCAATATTGTGCTACCATGAGCCCCATCCATAACCAAAACATTTTCATCATTCCAAATGGGTACCCTGTATATTTTAAGCCCTAACTTTCCATTCCCTATCCCACCCCATCCCCTGGTAACCTATATTCTAGGATTCTGACTTGATACATTTGCATTATCTAACTGTTTCAAATCAGTGAGATCATATAATATTTGTTCTTTTGTGCCTCGCTTATTTCACTCAAAATGATGTCTTCAAGATTCATCCATGTTGTCACAATGGACTTCGTTCCTTTTTACAGCTGAATAATAGTCCATTATATATATATATATAATTTTATTTATCCATTCATCAGCTGAGAGACTCTTGGGTGGCTTCCATCTTTTGGCAATTGTGAATAAATCACTATGAACATCAGTGTGCAAATATCTGCTTGAGTCCCTGCTCTCAATTATTTTTGGTATATACATACGGTAATTATATACCTAGCTTTCTGAGGAACCACAAAATTGTATTCCACAGTGGCTGCACCATTTTTCATTGCTACCAGCAATGAATGAATAATATTATCTTTTAAGAGTTTACATGCCCTTACTTTAGCATTCATCAATTTGGTCCCTAAATATATATCCTAGAAAAATTATTGTACGTGTGCACCAGGAGACATTCAAGAATATATATAACAGCATTGTTTATAATAGCAAAAATTGGAAACAATGTCTTTTAATAAGGCAATGGTTAAATATTTTTTAGTTTAGTCATATAGTGAAATATTATAGATCGGTGAAAATGAATAAACTACAGGTTCAGGCATCATCAAAAATGTCTGTCACAACAATTATAAGCATAAGAAAACCAAGAATACACAGAACACCATTCCAATTGTGTATATTAAAACATGCATGTCGAAATAATATGCCGTTTAGCGTAATGTGTAAGAATCTCAAAATACTAGCTGTATCTAGGGTAAGGAGAGGGATCAAGCAGAAGAACATAGGGAGCAAAAGATTTGGCATTATTCTATCTAACTGGATTGTGGCTACAAGGAAATTTCTTACATTTTTTGTTGTGCATGTGCATGATATTCTCTTTGTTAAATAAGATGAATTATACATATATATTTAATTTATAATCTACTCTTAGACAAACCACATATATTGATTTCTTGCTAATTTGATGGAGATATAGTGTGAAACAAGAGATGCTGGCTCCATTTTCCTTTACCTTATTTGGGTCATGAAGAAAAGAAGTATCATCATTTTTGTTATGCCCTTTCTTGGCCCTTGTGATAACACTCTAACCATTCAACAGAGGCAATGCCTTTCCGATCATTTGCATTTTTTTGCTACCACTCCACTTTCTGGCTTGAAGCTAACTAAAGACCTGATCAGGTTCTGGGTTTCCATGCCCTGCAGCCTCGGTGGGCATCCTATACAAACCCAGAAGCTGGCCATTCTCCCTGAAATTGTCTTTTAGTTCAGTAAAAATCAGAGATCTATTTGGGGAAATGAATGACAGACACAGGATTATTTTTGGTTCTAGACAAAACAATTTAAAATAGAGAACATTTGGTCAATCATGAGTGTTAAGGCAAGAACCTGTGAAGGTGAAACCATGCTTCCCTAATGCCGTGAACATATCCTAAAGCTAGAAAACAAAAGGGGGCAGCAACTGCACGGGCAAGATAGCATGGTGTTTAAGAGCCTATGATTTCAGTCAGGTAGAAGCGGGTATGAATTCTTACTCCATCCCTTTGGTGCTTTAAACTCACTTCGAATGACAGTTCTTCAATGCAGTACTTTTAGTTACTCAGCAAACTATTTACAGACTTCCACATATTATGATACTGCAGTTGGTCGTAGCTATCCTTTTCCATCACAAGGTAAGGGCAGCAGGCTTTGACTTTTCACTATCTATTCTTCTACATTTTAGTATGTTTTGCAACAAATCAACCGATTTTGTGATTTTAAATATAATTTTTAATAAAGTGTATATAAAACCTCCATCGAAGGATGCTAGGAAGATGATGATAATGTATGCTAAACACCTGGTGCAAAGATTGGCTCACATATGGTGCTCAATGAATGCGAGTTATTATTGTAATCATCCTTCAACTGCAAAGCTTTATGACTTAATTAGAAGCTTTACTTACTAATATGAAAGGTAAAAATTGGAAAATTTCCAATTGTCTTGTTTAAGGTCTCTATTGTTCAAATTTAGTAATGGTCAAACAAATTCATTGCAGAATTTTTTTATGACACCTGAAAAAAATGGAACCTATTTTCAATTATATTTCATGCTCTCAAAATAATGTACATCCCTATAGTTAACAGGGTTTGGAGACCAAAAATTGATCACAAAATCCAGACTGAAATGGTTGTATCTAGTCACAAGCCCATAAATAACTTCAAAACATCTGACAGAGAAGGTCCTCCCTCCGTAGTTTTAAATGTCCTCCTAGATTCAAGACTCAAAAATTAACACTATTTTCATTTCTGTAGTTCATTACATAAAATACTCTAGTACAATTATTGTTTCTAATAAATATGTAATTAAAATTACATGTAAGAGCACTATCATCCAAGTTATTCAATTACCATTTCAACTATAAAACTTTGTCTCTGATTAGATAACATCTATAAAATCGTTCTATTAAAATACTTAAAATAATACTCTTCAAGCCTCTTTCACATATGTTTTTGAGTTAGATGGCTAGAACATATTGAAATAGAAAGCAAAACACATATTAATAATCCAACTATATTTATATAAATAATATCTAAAATTATATCGCTGCTTATTTATTAACAATTAAAAGTTATTTCTGGGGCCGGCTCGATAGCCCAGTGGATAGGGCGCCGGCATACCACATGGGAGGCCCTGGGTTCGATTCCCGGGGACCTCTCCTAGCGGGCAGACCGCCTTGAGAATGGCAAGCCGCCATGGGCGGGCCGGAGCCTCCGTGGGCAGGGCAAGAAGCTGCCACGGACAGGGCAAGAGCCACCACGGGCAGGGCAGGTCGCCC
>PVKH010007618.1:0-20077 GCA_004027955.1 Chaetophractus vellerosus | reverse complement strand
GGAGACAAGTGAGCCGTTCGGCTGATTGTCTACAGTTGACCTTGTGGAGAGACACAAAGCATAGAGAGCCTTATGGTCTACATCTGAACTTGTGGAGGAAACAGAAGCTAAGCCCATAGAGAAACACAGCCCTGGGAAGAGAGGAACCCAGAAGCCTGAACCCTGGAGATGTCGGCAGCTGTCTTGCTCCAACACGTGGACTTTGGTGAGGGAAGAAACTTATGCTTTGTGGCCTTGTAACTGTAAGCTTCTACCCCAAATAAATACCCTTTATAAAGACTGACCAATTATTGGTATATTTCCAAAGGCACCCCTTTGGTTGACTAACACACCATCATAAGGCCCAAAGGAGTCCAGCTCAAGATACCATAAGAGGTACTTTCTCACCCAAAGTCTGTTGCCACGCAAGATGGCGGGCGATATATGTGAGGGTTCAGCCTTCTTCCATTGTCTTAATGCTCTGTGGTCCCAGCTTCTTCTGACCTCAGCTGTAGGCTGGCATAAGGCTCGTCACTCTCCCTGGTCTTGTTTCTTTCTGGGCTCAGCTACTCTGTTCTCTCCACAAGGTCAGCTCTAGACTATCAGGCTCATCTCTTCCTGGGGCTTCTGCTGTGTATATGGAGCACTTGCTCTCCCTGCGTATCTGCTTCTGTGTTCTCCTTCTCCATGTGTTTACTTCCCTTTGAGAGTCTGTTTTATCACCACCAAGGGGGTGGGGACTCAAACCAAGTCTCCCTAATGATGTGGTCAAATAAAAGCCCTAATCTTGATTTAATAAAGTAAAATTGAAACCTCTGAATCTAATACAATGCAATATACCCAGAGGAATAGAACAGTTTACAAACACAATCCAATATCTTTTTTTGGAATTCATAAACAATACCAAACTGCCACATTTTCTTTAATGCATTAGAATTAAAGCTCCAAATGTCCTTCACTGTTTTTCCTCTGGCACCTAGAAAAGAGCCTAGTGCATATTAGGAATAAAATTAAGATTTTATAAGTGAATCAGTAAGCGTTCTGTACAATGTGGAACAGTTTTTTTAGGTTTTCTCAGATGAGAAATGTTTCTTCTGACAAGAAGTTAAGGTTAAATTAAAACTTTTTTTTTTTAAGAGAGAAGTCATAGAGGATAAAGATAAAAGTTACATGACAGAGAGAGAGGGGAAGAGAGGGATAGCACGACCTCATTCACTAGGAGACAAGAAAAGAGATCTGAGGATTAAGGCTTGGACATGGGTTTAAACTGTATGAATTCAAGTACTGCCTTTGAAGTTATTAATTGTTTGCCTCTGGCAAGTCATTGACCTTTCTATGCTTTAGATTCCATAAATTTAAAGTAAGGATGGCATGGGCACCTCCTTCTTGGTGTTTTATTTATTCATAATTAAAAGCATTAATACATAAGTTGCCTGGCACATGGTAACTACACAATAAATGTTATTTATTATTTTCTTCAAGATAATATATTGCAGAATATAATAAGGTAGAGACAAAGCTCCTAAGGATTAGTGTTGAATGAGCCTATGCACTAACAATGGATAAAAAACAACCTTTCCAGTTATTTTTGAACAGTGATCTCTAGACTGATAGTGTTGAACAAACAGTTATAGTAAGATCCGTTAATTGGCACTCTGCTCTGTGTATGTACAAATATTAATTTATTTAATCCTTACAAGAAATTTAGGAAGTAACTACTATAGTTTCTTCCCCCATTTTACAAATGATGAAATTGGAACATAATTTGTTTAACTTGTCTAAGCAAGAACTCAAACCCAGATGAGGTACATTATTATTATTATTATTATTATTATTATTATTATATACATTCTGCCTTCTCAATTATATTCAAGATTCTTTGACCAGGACAGGGCAGATAAGAAAAGTGGATCACCTGGCAGATTAGTGATTTAGGAATGATTATATCTGTTTGAATAATACACTTTGCTCTTTTAAGGACAGAGTAGTTCATTTAATTCTGTCCTCTGTTTTCAAAAATGTTCAGGACTCATTTCTTTATATACTTTTCCAATGTATCAGCGAATGTTCTCCATAAAAACAGAACCAACAGGATGTATATGTGTATGTTTAATGAGTTTTAAAGAACTGACTCAAGCAATTGGGGAACTGTCAAGTGAGAGATCGCAGGGCCAGTCAGCAGGCTGGTAAATTCCAGTAGAAGTGATGCTGCAGTCTTGATTCTGAAATCCGTATGAAAGGCCAGTAGTCTGGAAATTCTGAAGGAATCTGATGTGTGATCTTGAGGCAGAATTTCATCAGTTCTTTGCTCTTAAGAACTCTGACTGATTGGTGAAATACAGCGATGTTATGGAGGACAATCTCCTTTACTTAAATTCAACCTATTATAGATGTTGTTCTAGTTGCTAGGCAGCCAAAATGCAGATAGATACAGTGAAATGGGTCAGCTTTTAGCAATGGGAATTTATTAATTTATAAGCTTACAGTTTTGAGGCTGAGAGTAGCATCCAAATCAAGGCATCATCAGGCAATGCTTTCTTCCCAAAGACGGGCTGCAGATAATCCTGAACTCCTCTGTCACATAGCAAGGCACGTGGCAGCATTTGCTCTTCTCTACTTTCTTTCATGGGTTTTGTTTCATTCTCTTATAAAGGACTGCAGGAAGAGGATTAAGACCTTCCCTCAATGAGGGGGTCACATCTTAACTTAAATTCCTACTCACCAAAAGATCACACTTACAATGGGTTCACACCCACAGGAATGGATTAGCTTTAATAACACAATTTTCTGGGGTCCATACAGCTTCAAATTGTACTCCACCCTTTGGACCCCAAAAAGATATGTTCTTTCCATTTGCAAAATACATTCATTCCATCACTATATCCCCCAAAAGCCTTAAATCATTTCAGCCACACTATGATATACAAAGTCTCATCAAAATCAGTTACAGATGTGGTCTGTCTTGGGGTACAATTCCCCTTCAGCTGTGGATCTGTGAAACTTAGAGAACAAGTTATCTGTTTCCAATATACAATGAAGGAACAGTCATAAGATGACTGTTCCCATTTCCATAGGGAGAAATCAGAAGGAAAACAGGAGTCACAGGTCCCAAACAATTCTGAAACCCTGCAGTACATATACCATTAGATTTCAAGGTCTGAAAGTCATCTATAGAAAGATGTCTTGTCTTCTGGGACTGAGGAATGGCAGGCCCACCCTTTCCAAGTGTTTCCCAGAGGCCATGCTGTCCCCAAACACTATAGCAAAGACTCCAGCACTGCGGTAGTGGCCAGCTCCACCCCTGTCAAGCATCAGGGTGACAACCAAACTCTAGGCAATGTCAATCCTATCTAGGCTGGTGATTAAGAAAACTCCAGGACACCATGGACTAGTCAAGAGGACACATAAAATTATCCATTATATCCAGACAGGCAGACAATGGGTATGTTGAGAAATTTTATTTGGATTATTTCTTCTCCAAGATTTTCTTTCTTTCCTCCTTTTCATATTATTTTTAATATTAATTAGAGCAATATTGATGCATTAAGTATGATTTTGTGACTAATTTATATTGTAAACATATGTATATTTATTAATATTTATTAAGAATGATTGCACAATTGTTACCTAAAACCATGGATGTGATTCTGTTACCTTTCATTGCATTGTCCGAGAAAGTTTGACCTCTGTGTATAGGCTTCATGCACAGATATGCTACCACATGCCCACAAGGCCCACATTGATTTGATATTCTCTTTCATCTCTTCAGCCTCACTATTTCTTGTAGCTTCCTGCTGGTTAGGTTCACAAACGGAAGAGTTGTATGGATACTGAAAAATATCATTTTTAGTCTACATAGTCACCAAGGCTATGTCTCTGATCTTAAGAAATTCACACTTTTACAAGTTCTAAGAAACTATTTAAAAAGAATAAATTAATTTTTGTGCACATTCATTTGTATGGAAAAGTGGAGATATATTTTCTTACTTTTGATGTGTTATAGAATCCCTGTATTCTGCTTTGTAAATGCTATTTGGTAGCACATGTGAAATAGATCTACTTTTGAATGAAATAGATTGTCATCTGAATTTCAAATTTTCAAATATTAGGGCATTTCTTTTAGTCATTTATCCTTTCAACATATCTTTATTAAATGATTATTATGTACCTGGCAAGCTAGCATGATTGGCTTCATGGAGCTTCCAGATTAGAAGTTAAAGAAAATATAAGTTTAACACAAAATATGATTACTGTGAAATGCATAGATAGGCAATTATCCAGTTTTGGGGGAATTAAAAGCAAGTTTCCTTGGAGTATAAACATGAATAGGAATTATCCAGACAGAAGGTGTAAGGAGAGGCAGATGGGAGTAGTTACAAGTGAGGGGACATGCAAGAGTCTGCTTGGAAAAGAATAAAACACAGAGAACTGAGAAAGAGAAAGGCATGGTCAAGACATAGAAGTTTACTAAATCCAAGAGTGTGAAGAGAATTTATCCACTCTACCATTTACCTAAGACAATTCTTATTAATTTAGAAAAGGGAGTAAAAGCCCAGTGTCTACCAGTAAGGATACGACCTAGCATAAATTTTGCTGCCTTAAACCCATTTTCCAATGTTTCTAATATGTAAATAATATCCAAGTACCACCAAGCTACAGATTCTTTTCCCAAATACAGTGTCCCATCTTCATACTAGTACTTCATTCATTCACATGTTCACAGCTTTTGTTCAACTAGGCATTCACCTTATGAATAAATAAAAAAGATATTTAGTATGTTCCTACTATGACTAACACAAAAGAGATAAAGTTTCTGCCTTCATGGAATATTCTAGTTTCAGAGGCTAACATAAGCAAGAAAATAAGAAAATAAACTATATATATAAGTGATATTTGGTATATATATATATATATATA
This sequence comes from Chaetophractus vellerosus, assembly GCA_004027955.1. Lineage (NCBI taxonomy): Eukaryota > Metazoa > Chordata > Mammalia > Cingulata > Chlamyphoridae > Chaetophractus > Chaetophractus vellerosus. The sequence goes on along the minus strand of PVKH010007618.1, from coordinate 15,181 downwards.
TATATATATATATATATATATATATATATATAATTTCAGATAATGAAATGCCATGAAGAAAATAAAAGATTACAAGAATTGGTTGGAAGTGGCTGAATGTTATTTCAAGTTGGACAAAAAGGTGTCTCTTAAAAAATGCTCCTAGATAATAAATTTAGTTATTCGTGTTTTCATTCAATAAATATGTATGGTGCATTTGTTCTCCATGAGGTGTGCTATTAGGATTTTATGTATAACTCCACATTCTCACTTCAGATAGAGAACTGCCTTAAATCCTTGTCTACATGAATGGACCCTTAATGGTTTCCTTTGCTGTTACCACTTTCTGGTCCCAGGACGATATGCTTTTTTTCAAGAAAAATCAGCTTCTGTTGACAAAGGGACAACGTAGAAGTGCAAATGCCACTGACTAGAAATCTTTCCCAGTTTGAACTTTTTTGGTTAGGGACACGGGCTTGGTTGAATTTCTGGTGATGTCTGATTCTAAGAGTGCTCCTTTGGGGACTAGCCCACCTTAAAATATGTTATCCACCACCTCTACTACATTCATTTCCTAATCCCTGCGCAAAGTCCAAGCATGATTAAAGCCCACATCTTCTCAAGTTACTTCAGCATGATAATTTTACTCTGGCCTGTTATATCCAACAAATTTTTTCAGTCTAAATTGTTATATTAATCAGAAAAGTTTTAGGTATGTTACAAAGTCAAATTAACTACTAAATTTCAGTGGCATAGCAGTGAGGATTTATTTATCATTAGCCCTACCTGTCTAAATCATGCTGGTGGAGGCTTTGCTTTGATTAGTCAATCAATCAGGAACCCAGATGACAGAGGCTCTATTACCTTATGATGCCAACCTATTAACACCTAGCTTTAGGTTTTGTCCCTAAAGAGAGTGAGAGAGCAAGGAGAAATCATGCTCATTCCTACCTCCCTAGAATCAGGAGTATATATTTTCCAAAATAAGTCTAAATTTGAGTCTCTCAGGTGTACTTGAGATCCAGCGTCCATGAACAATATTTACATGTGCATTTGTTACATTGATGTAGAGATTACAAAATGTATAACCATGCTTTAATCCATCTAATATTTGCTTAAAAAAAGCACTTCACCAAGAATTTTTATATTCATTTTGTAGAAGAGAAATTGCAGTCTCATAACACTTATGTTAAAAGTCCAAAGTCAGAAAGTCAGTAGGGAAAAGAGGACTAATCCTCAAAAGCAGAACTACTCTCTAGTGTAAATAAATCCATTTCTTGTCTCATTATAGCATGTTTACCTTACTTGGCTTTTGATCACTAAACTTATATAAAGACATTCATTGTACAGAGCTCAATGACACCTTTCAGAAAATCTGATGCAATATCCTCATTTTACAAATGAGAACACCAACGGCAAGAAGGTTAAATGGCTCACCTAATGTACTCAGTTAACTTAAATTTAAAATCCATGTTTTATTGTACTCCACAATACCAGTAGATTCAGTGTTATTAGGTAGGAGACACTCAATATATACATAGTCAGAAAAGATTTTATTACTGATATAGTATGTGACATCCTCACTAGCTTGTTTGGGGACCTTCATTCACACCTTGTGAGATCATCATTATCATTTTATTGCCAAAGTTATGGACCAAATTAACATGAAAACATGCTGTTCTTCTCTTCTTCTATCCTTGTACACCTCAGAAACCTCTACTCTACTGATAGCAGATATCCTGGCCTTTTCCATTCTTAATTGGCTCTTCAGTAAGAAGTGACTCATCAGTAATTATACTCACAGTATTTCAACTTGCCAAGAAACAAGTAGTCCAGTTTTTGTATTATAGAGCTTTCCAAAAAACTTGATATAATGAGAAATAGTAATGAATGATAACAGAAGGCACATTAGGCAAATAGTATTACTCCCCATTCTATAACTCTGGGACCAAAATTATTTCTTCCTAAGTTCATAATCACTCCAAACTGGTGGATCCTGAAATATGCAGATGTCGGAGGTTGAATCATGCCCACCAAAAAAGGTATGTTCAGATTCTAAACCCTGGTTCTGTAGGTGTGAACTCACTTGCAGATAGGACCTTTGAAGATGTTATTTGTTAAGATATGCCTAAACTAATTGTGGGCAGGCCTTAATGAATATGGCTTAATTATTTCTAAAAAAAAGGAAATTGTGCATAGAAAAAACAACAACACAGGGAGCATCCAGAAGTTGGAAGTCAATAGAACTCAGAGAGAAAGGAGATGTCACAATATGCAATACCATTCAGCAGGAAAGCCAAGGAACTCCAAAGATTGGCAGCTAGCTAGTCAGAAGATACTGAACCAAAAGGAAGCCAGTCTTCTATCCTCTGAAATCATAAACAAAAATATTCCTAATTTAGTAGCTGAAAAAATAAAATACATTTTTGGTATTAGAAAGAGGAGTGTTACTATGAAAAATACCTAAAACATGGAAATAGTATTTTAATTGGATAACGAGTAGAGGCTGCAAGAATTGTGAGGGTTCATAAAATTAGTGAGAGCTTTAGAGAAATATTGCAAAATATTAGAGAGTACATAATAAATCATGAATACAATGTTGGTGGAAATATGGACATTAAAGTTACTCTGGTGAGGCCTTAGAAAGAAATGATGAATGTGTCACTAGAAAATGGAAGAAAGGTAATCCTTATTATCAGGTGACAGAGAGCTGGGCACAATTGAACTCTGATGTTGGATGGAAGGCAGAAATTGAAAACAATGAACTTGGATATTTAGCAGAGTAGATTTCCAAGCTAAGTGTGGTAGGTATAGTCAGTTTTCACCCTGCAGCCAGTAATGAAATGAGTAAGGAAGAAGAAAAAACTGAGGATTGAACTATTAAGCATAAAGTAACCAACAATTAAAGATTTGGAAAATCAGTCTATCCAGAGAGTGTGCTCTGAGACTAGGGCCAGAAGCAACATTTCAAGGATCCCTCTGTACCACTGAAAAATAAGTTCCCAAAGAACAGGTTTCTCTGGGAGGGTTTAATTGAACAATCCTTGGCTAAAGAAAGTGTACTTGAACATCGATTTAATCAGCCATTTCTGTGGAAGTAAGGACTGGATAAATGCAGATATGCAGAAAGGATAGTGGAAAGTTCTATGTCTGATTGTTTGAACCCCCTGGACCTGTACCTAGAGCCAGAAAGATTTTTGTGAAATTTGTATGAACAGAAGCAATGTGTACCAGGGACATAAAAGGGGTGAAATGATGGAAGAATGATTTCAAGGGCAGAATCCTGGAAGCCAAGGTCTGGATCAAAGAGATCTCAGTCCAAGAGGGCCTACCCACATGTGTGGAAAGGACAGTTCCTCCCCTGCACTTGGAAAAGGCAAGCCATCTGCCCTGACACTTGGAGGGGCAGATTTTGTGTTCTATTATTCATGGAGAGTTCCATGATCCCAGTGCTTAGAGATAATGGGCCTGTGCTCTGGCTTTGTAGAGAGTCTGGCCACCATTCCAATGCTTGGAGAGGGCGCATAACCCAGTGTTTGGGGAAAACTGCTTGGAAGGAATTGGGCTGCTGCTCCATCAGGCATAGAGAACAAAAATCAAGCCATAGAGGGCATTCAAATCTCAGATCTAATGGAGTTTGCCCTGTTGGGATGCAGACTTTTTTGGGACTCTGTTTTTCTTCCAATTTCTCCCTTCTGGATAGGTGATGTTTATCCTATGCCTGTCCCACCATTGCATTTTGGCAGCAAATAACTTGCTTGTTAGGTTCATAGGTATATCAGTTGGAGAGATCGGCCCCAGAATGGACCACACTTGTAATTGTTTTTGATAAGACATTGTACTTAACATTATTACAGAAATGACTTAAGGCTTTTGGGATGTTGTGATGGAATTAATGTATTTTGCATATGGGAAGAACTTTTCTTTTTGGGGTTTTAGAGGTGAAACTATTGGGAATTGAATTATAGCTCCCTCAAAAGCATGTTTAGGTCCCAACCGATGGTCCTGTGGGTATGAACCCATCTGTGAATAGGAGCTAAGAAAATGTTATTAGTTAAGGTGTGTCTAAACTTAATGAAGGTGGGCCTTTATCTAAAATGGCTGAAATCCTTATAAGAAAAGGAAAGTGGACATGGGGGGAAAAAAAAGCCATTGGTAACAGCCAGAAGCTGGAAGTCAATGAAAACCCAAAGAGAAAGGAGAAGATATTGCCATGTGCATTGCCACATGTTGGCGAAGTCGAGATAGCTCCCAAATTGCTGGCTAACTAGAACATACAAACCATGGGAGAAAGCAAGCTTTCTAGCTTCTGAAACTACAAGTTAAAAACTCTTGTTTATTTCAGTAGCTGAGAAACTAAGATAGCAGAGGTGTTAAGAATGTTGAAATCCTCTACCTGAAAACTTAGATTCCAAGATATTTCAAATGTAACTTTGTTATATCAGTAACATAAGGATGGCATTGCTAGAATGCAGATTCATTTTCTTGCTTTCCATTTCCACATTTTTCTATTAACTCAGTCTCAACTTTGGGCATGGGGGAAAAAAACACTTCATTTTTCTTCATAGACTTGTCCATGTATGTCAAACTGTTTTTATGGTATAATGACATATAAAAATGAGTTTCTTTTTAAAAGTAGTAGTATTTTCTAAGAAGTACTGAAATTACTGTTTCTTTTAAACAAGCAGGCAAACAGACATGACGAAACTACATTCTAAATCAATCAATGGTATTTCTTGGGCATTTATTATGTCAAATTGTTGCAGGTGGTAAAATTTGATATTTCGTCTTCAGTGAGACTTTTTGTAGCTTTATTAATTTACCACAGCTCTATTGGATATTATTACACTGAAGTGGTGTATTATTGTAACTAGTAACAGCTTTTAGATTTTTTTAAACTGTTTTTTGCAATATATAAAAGTCATTTTCCTGGAAGAAATACTTCTGAAGGGGAGTCCCCTCCATACTTTTAAAAATGGAAACTGAAACAATTTTATTTGGCAAAGTTGAGTAAATATAACTAGTGTGCATGACAATGTTCCCTAAAATGTCACTATATATGTAAGAGTGGAAGCCAGGATGATTTTAGGAGTTATATGAATAGATACATTTTATTAATTATGAATTACTTTAACATTCATTATAAAAATGTAATACCATATTTTATTAGTCAGCTTTAGCTGGTAATTAACAGAGTAATGAAAATTATTTAATAAAAAATACTAACAAAGTTGTGGACTGTGTTAAGGGATAAGGGATGATGAAGCACCCAGAGTTTAGAAAGATTGGCAAAGCCATTCTTACCTCTTGTGATGAAGGGGCATATAGAGAGAAAGATGAAAAGAGAACTGAAGCTATAGAAGATGATTGCTGTGGTCTTGCATATAGGAATTCAACCACTGCCTTCTTCAGACCCAGGAAAACACACCAGGGTACTAAATACCCAGAGCTTGCTTTCCTCCATCCTCTATTTTCCTGTAATTGCCTCTCATTAGATGAAGCCTTGCAGCAGCCAGAGGGAAAGGATTTGACTAATGTGTTCCATGGAGGTAAGTTTCCTGGATCACAGAAGAGAATGGAAAATAGTAGAGAGTAAATTAGCAATATTAATTAGCATTATCAAGAGAGGTAAACTGAGAATGTCTAACATATCAAATTTGTGATTTTCAGGGATACTGTTGATTTATTTTATATACATAAAGAAATCTTTATTAACTTTCAAGAGAAAACAGTGCTGTTGCTGAGTCCAGTAGGGTGAAATACACACGGAGAAAACTCAGACCCATAGAACTGCATTGTGAAGCAAAGCAACTCATAGATTGATGAGAATACACGACTGCTATGTCAGGGACTGAGTTTTGCAGTGGTTTGTTTAGCAGCATTAGTGTGGCAATAACTAACAAATCTATGTTCATGTGAACTCCCACAAAATTGTGGTAGGAATACAAATTGGTACAAAATTTTGGAAAATTGTTTTGTAGTACGTAGTAGATATGAATACTTTCTACTCTCAACAACTCAGAATTGCATTCTTAGTAAATATTCTGGAGGTAGTTTGGACAAGGCAATCAGAAAACATTTAAAATAAAGATCATAACAGCCTTGTTTATAATAATCAAAATTGGAAAATTACAAATTATCAATAAAAGAATAGAACATGTCATATATTCATAAAATGATACAATGTAATTATAAAAATAACCATATATCAATATGAATCTCACAAACATAATATTGAGCAAAAGAAGAATGTCATTCTAAAAAAACATTTTGATTCTATTTTTGTAAAATTCAAAGCAAGGTAAAACTTTGCTATATATTCAAGAATTCGTGCCGTGTGTGTGTGTGTGTGTGTGTGTACATTATTGTCATTCTCTTTGCAGATCTAGATCTGAGCTTCCTTAGATTTAGGGAATTTCCACCATGAGAAACCAGATGTGCCCAATTCTCAGATCAGAAGCTGAATACTTCTGCCACCATCTTCATGTCTTGGTCAGAAGTACATATTTTAGGCTCAGCCAGTCAAAATTTCCTGCCTAGAACTTCCAGTCTGAAATGAAAGAAGGGCAGTGAAGAATTTATACTGCTACAAAATCTAGTGCTCCTCATGACTAGTATCCTTGATATTGTCTTTCTTTGGCTGCCATTCCAGTAGTGTAGTCTCTTTTGGATCGTGGTGTTGTGTGTGTGTGTGTGTGTGTGTGTGTGTTTAATTGTTTGATTGTTTTGTTTTGTGACACTAGTTCACCAATTTCTTGGAACTTTTCTTTTTTAACCTCTATATTTTTAGTAAATTCTTCTAATTAGCCAAAAAGTAATTCCTGAGGCTTACCAAAAAACCAGTGATATATAACCTAAGAACATAAAGTGGACATAGACTGAGATTTTTCTTTTAAGTTTAGGTTAGCAAGGTACTTAGTGAAGAATATGTTCGGTTAAACATATATCCATCTTATTACCAGGTGTTTGAGACCCTGGATAAACCTGAAGCAGTGATCCAGTTTTTCATGAGTAGATATAATTTTCTGAATTATTTTAAAACTATAATAATCAGTGAGCAAAGAGACCTTTGTTTTCTGATTAGAATGCACCAGGAAGTTTGCTTTGTGCCTTGCTGTCTCTCCACAGGAAATTAACTTCGGTGGCATTATAACAGCTATCATATTACCTCATGATGTTAGAAAAGATATTCAGCCACCACTCTATTTCTTAACTTTAGCATTCTTTTTGACTCCTAAGAGGGACTTTGTCCCTTCATAACTGGTATATCCATTTATTTTCCATATTTAGTAATAGGAAACCCTTCAAAAAGCCTGGAAGGGTTTATAAACCATTATAATTTGTAACAAAAAAAATATAAAGGAAAAATGTGTCAAACAGAGTAAATCCACATGAGACAATGGTTTCACATTTGTTTTGACTCTAACAGCAAAGTTAAGAGCACCAGATAATCAACAAAGGGAAAATAAATGGCAGAAGGAACCAAAAGGTTGACAAACATGACAAAGAACCAGAGAAAATGAAATTGAAATAAGGCAACTGAAATATAAAATAAATAAAAGTAACCCATTATGATGGTTTGGAACTATATGTATGCCAGAAAAACATGTTCTTAAGGTCAATCTATTCCTGTGGCATGATCACAATGTCCGTAGGACCTGTTGATAAAGCTACTTCATTTAAGGTGTGACATTCCTCATTCAGGAAGTCCCATTCCTATTACTGGAGTCCTTTATAAATAGATTGAATACAGAGAGATAAAGAAAGCTATAGGAAGAAAGAAGCTGAAGCAGAACACAAAACAGGCCCGGAAATGCCACCATGTGCCTTGCCATGTGGCAGAGGAGCTAAGGATTGCCAGGAACACAAAATAGATGAAAGAGACCCGGAAATGCCACCATGTGCCTTGTCATGTGGCAGAGGAGCCAAGGCTTGCCAGCAGCTGGTCTTAGGGAAGAAAGCATCGTATGAATGATGCCTTGATTTGGACATTTCTGCAGCCTCAAAGCTGTAAGCTAATAAATTCCCATTTTTAAGTCAACCCATTTCTTGGGATTTGCTTGGAGCAGCCTAGGAAAATAAAACACCCATCATGAACATAATTGACAAAGGCAAAAAATAAATAATCTAACTAAACTGAATGATAAAGAAAAAGGGAAGGGAGAAAGACTTAAAATTTATATTTAATTTTTAAGCATGAAAGGATGCACTAAAAGAACAGGGAGAAATGCCTAAGAAAACGGAAAGACTATTACAGTGGCTGCAAATTATATTCCTCATAATAATATTAAGATATTCAAGATACTTTACATATACCCATTATTTATGAAACACACAAAGACAAATATATCGCTGTTTTCAAAACTGCACTCACTCACCCCTGTCCCTTTTTCAGTCTTTACTGCTAAAAAGCTGAAGGAGTTCTAGTTTTAGTTTTCAGGGTTAAACTTTCCATAAGTAATATTGTTTAGATATGAAATAGGTTTGAGAAGAAGCATATGGTAGCACATTCTGAGGACCAGAGACCCTTCAGTATATAAACCACTTCAGTAATTTATTCAGGAATATATTTAATTAGTCACTTTCCTTGAGGCACTGGTATAGTATAGTCTAATCATAGATTATTTCCAAGAGCTCTAACTGAAGAAAATTAAATTCAAATTAAGTAGTTATTTGGAATGTATGGGTATTTTCAACAGAATACAAAGATTCAAAATGTTCCTGATTATAGGTTTTTCTCATTTGTTTTGGCACAGTTCATAGAAAGAGGCAATAGAGGTTATCTTTATTAAATACTGTGGCCTTTTCTGGCAGCCTTTCTGGACTGAGGCTCTTGAGAGAATTAAGCCCCACAGACAATGATTTGTGGAGATATTTTCTCAATGGTACCATTTCAAATGCAAAGGAGAGAAGTTAATTGATTACATAGGAGATGACTTTGATTCTTAAAAGGCCTCAGTGTCACATAGAAACTTGTTAGAAATTCAAATTCTCATGCCTCATCTCACACCTACTTGATCAGATATTCTGGGGGCAGGGCTGGGCAAGCTGTGTTTTAATAAGATCTTCAGGTGATTCTGATTTATGCTGAAGTTTGAAAAGCACTGCCTAGGTATATTAGAGTCTAACTCTCCTCCAGAACCAGATTGCAACAGCCTCTAGCTTCTGGAAGACAGAGATTCCGATATAATTTTCAAATGGCCAGAAAATCAACTGATAAAATTAGAGCAGCAGAAATTTAAATATTATTCTCTTATATGAGTAAAAGCCTTAAGGAAAAGCCTGCTATAATTTTGTCAAAAATTGTCCCAATAATGAAGAAATTTCTATTTCAAGTTCCAATAGTGTTTTAAGATAAAGAATATTTGAATTCTTAATATCTATGCCAAGTATTTTCAATGACTCACCATATAAGCAAAACTTCTACAACATTCATAACAACAAAAAGAAAAATAATGGGTAATATGATAAATAATAAAATAGAGCTTTAACATCTGGTATGTAAGAAAATCTAAGAAATACTTAGATATCAACTGAATTGACTGAATAATAGATTGAATTTTTATGTTTGGTGGAAAAAATACCACTTTGAGTTTTGATCTGCTTTGCTTTTTAATGAGTGTGGCAGTTTGAGATTATTTATGAATTCCAAAAAGAGAGATTGTTTGTAAACTAGTCTGTTCCTTGGAGTGTGATCCACTTTGATTGTATTAAATTCAGCTTAGATGTCTTTGATTAAATTCTGTTAAGATTAGGGCTTTGATTTGACCACATCAGTAGGATGTAACTCAGTTTAAGTCTTCCCCTCCACCGTTGGTGGGCTATATAAATGGACACTCACTCAAAAAGAGACAGAAGAAGATACACAGGAAGAAAGAACTTTGTCATAACATGGAAGAAGAGAGAACTTGCTCATTTCGGTCCTGCCATGTGACAGAAAGGAGAAGACACAAACAATTAAACCCCAGGGAGAGCTGAGCCATTCACCTGAGATAGTTTGCAGCAGAAGAGTCCAGATCCCTGAACAGCTGAGAAGGTCTGAAAAGAAATGATCCCCCAGCCTGCAGCTGAGATTGGAAGAAGCTTGGCCCATGGAGCCTTCAGAGGAAGAGGAAGGCTAAACTCTCACAGAGATCAGCAACCATTTGCTTCAACACGTGACAACAGACTTTGGTGAGAAAATACCTCTTATGGTACCTTGAGTTGACTCTTTAGGGCCTTGTAACTGTAAGCTTTTACCCCAAATAAATACTGTTTATAAGAGCCAACAGACTTCTGGCACTTTGCATCAGCATCCCTTTGGCTGAAAAATACAATGAGATTGTAGGACATGCCGCCCTAAACTGGATATCAGTGAATCCCATTGCCCGGTTCCATACATATATTCTGTGCACCAGCAATGACTGAGAAAGGGATGATGAATTCTAAGAGGATAGCTGAGCTACAACATGTAAACTCAACATATAAATACAAGTTTATTGTATTTTTACTCATGAGTACGAGGGAAGCAGATGTTAGCAAAAAAGGACAGCACAACAGTTATACAGAGAAAAGGAGAAAATAGAGTGAATCCTAATGACATTTTAGCCTCCAATTCCACTCAATTCATAAAGCTCAGATATTTTTCTGCATTTGGATTCTTTGTAACAACCTTGTATGTATATGATATATTGTCCTTTTTGTAGAAAATATTTCCTGGTATATTTATATTATTCACCTCTAAGAATAATAACATAGACTCCTGGAGTATAACATATAATACAAAGCAAAAAGAAAGTTATAGGAAAGTACACATAACTGCTATAACCGATTGTACCAATGTGGATAAAAAGGGGGTAACACTTGAACACAAAATGTGGACATAAGTAACAGGTATCTACTACAATGTCTACAAATACTATCATTTTCTGTTTTGAGCATACTGTGACATATTCTAAAATACTTGTTAGCCGATTCTGAAAGCAGGAAATATTTCTGACCAAGTAAAGCTGTATCTAAATAAAATTTTCTTATGTTTTCTAACAGTATATAATAAAATTCTTCCATTTCACTAATTATAATTTGACAAATGTGTATTTACACATCTGTAAGACATTGTGCCAGATAATATGTGTTATTCCTTAACTTGCTTGAGCATAGAAATCAAGTGGTGAGTTCATTATTACACATATTCCTGGCCTCTATAAAAAAAAAATTGTGCTTGGGCAAGTCTAGAGGAAGGGCTCAAGAATTTGTATTTTGAACAATCTGTTGGTGATCTCATGTTTCAGGACCAAGACATGGTTGTAAAGCAGGAGAATGCAAAGTTGAACAATAGAACTAGCCTCAAAATACCTACATTTTGATGAATTGAATCTGTTAATCCCTGTCTGATTTGGTGCATACATATGTTAACCTCAAAAACAAAATGTTATATTTAGGTTACTCAGGACATCTGGTATCAGCTCCAACATGTAAAATGATTGGGAAACATCATTCCTGTCCTTAAAATAACAAAAAGCTGAATAAATAAAAAACCAATGACTTTTCTTGGGCCCTTCAGAGAACATTTGTCATAAGGCAGATGGCCACATAAAATTTGGAGAGAAAGGCAAATCCAGAGGGCCATAGCTGAGACCTGCTCACTAGGGGCAGACGACTCTGGTCCATAATCTGGTAGGAAAACACAAATGGTAATTTTAAAAAAGTGCTGGAAACTGAGTGTGGACTTGAGAGTGAGAAACTCATGGGGCTGCAGTTTATGGAAATTACCCACATTCGGGGTAAGGGGGTTACCTGTAGTAATTCTACAAGGTTCTCATGATGAAGTGATAATAAAGATCCTGTTATATTATAGCTATGTCAGGACAGAGTGGAAACGTAGTCACTTGAAATGCACTCAAAGCATTTCCTTAACAAAGTCCTATTCTCCAGGGGCAAAGAACACTACCAGAGCCCTACTGCACCTTGGGGGAGGGAATTTCTTCAATTCCAGCCCCTGCTAGCTTTTCTGTCTCACATAAATTGAAGAGGAATGGATGCTAAGAAGCACTTGTGAAAGCACAGCTATGGAATGCAGGCCCACCAAAAGAGAGGTTTAATCACAAGATTTCAGAAAACTTCCTCTCCCCTATGCCTTACTATTGCAGCAACAGGGATGCAATACTCCAAATGGATTATAGTTAAAAGAGTTACTTGAAATACAAGCATGATGGCTGGTATTCTAGAAACAATTTTGGATTAGGAGGCAATTTGAAGATATAAGCCATCTACTTAATAATGATGAAGCAGAAAGAATGAAAGCAGACTTTTTAAAAAATGATTTTTGGAGCCTCCTGGAATGCTTAACACCAAACTCGGTTTAAGTAAGAAAAAACACATATGTATTTAAGGTTATGGTAGTCATGCCACTATAGGTAATTGCTAAATACAACTTCTAACTAGTAAACCATATTGACCTAGGGCAAATTATTAATATCTCTGTGCCCCCAATTCCTCATTTGTAGACTATGGATGCAATTATTACTTATTTCATTGTCATTCTAAGAAATAAGTCAGTATACTTAGATTGCTTTCTAGAACTCAGTAGGTTCTTTTTAAAATTCGCTATTGTTAGTATCTTTAATATAATTATTCTCCTTCTAATCTAGGAGTATCATCATATGTGGAGGAATGCCACAGAATATTAGAGGCCAGGAGTGCTTGTCCTTCAAGTGTTTGGAATGCTTTTTATTCACTGGCTTTGTGCAGTTGTCACCCTACAGTTATTTATTTAGCCTTTAATTATTTTAAAAGAAATGGAGTTCTTTGCCTGTGTCCATTAGTGTTTTGCAATCAATCACCATCACCTTTGTGTAAACCACATACTCCTTATTTATATATATTGTATGCATTTCTTCTTCCATATTTTACTCATGCCTTTCCCTCTCCTTAGCGTACTAATTCCCCAAACTCTCTGCCTATATAAATATTTCATAAATTTCAAGTCCTGGCAAAAATGTTACCTCCTTCACTAAGTCTTTCTCCACTCTCCAAATGGAATTCATTTTTGCAACTAAGAAATTCCATAGCGATTTATAGGTTTCTACAAGAAGTTGTGCTTCTTTTTATGCATCATTCTTCCACCAGACTGTAAAATCCTTGTGGATAGGAACCATTTCTTAATTATTATATCACTGGATTCTAATTGAATGAATGAATGTATGTATATTTTTCACTATATTAATTTCCTGGGGCTACCACAATAAATTATCATTAACTGTATGACTTAAAACAACAGAAATTTATTCTCTTAAATTTCTGGTGTCCAGAGAGTCTGGGTGAGAACCCATTCCTTGCCTCTTCTCACTTCTGGTGGCTTCTATGTATTTCCTGCCTTTTGTTGGATTTTGGTCACATCTCTCTACAATATTTGCCTCCATCTGCAAATCACCTTCTTATCTACATCTGTCTCTTCTGTGTTTCTAACCCCAAACTCCTCTGGTCTCTCTTTTATGAGAATGCATATGATTTCATTTATGACCCACCAGGAGAAGCCAGGAGAAGCTTCTTCTTTAATATTCACAGGTTTTGGGGATTAGGATGTGGACATATCTTTCTGGGATCACCACTTAGACCACTATGGTTGCCTTTCTCTTTTATTTTTATTGTAGGTGGTAAACTTATCCTTATCATACTCCAAGAACCCGGAGTTGATATGCTCACACAGACAGCTCATTCTTTAATAGTAATATTTGAAATTGATGTGCTAATTACACAATATTGATGATTGATGTGCTTGATGCCATGGCCATTCGTGTTATTTTTGTTTAGACATTGGTAATGGGAAGCCATTAAAAGTTGTAGAGTAGGAACTTGAGTAAGCTGAGATGCATATAAGGGAAACATATCAGAAACATTGCTGATTTTAAAAAAGAAGAAAAGTGAAGATAGGTGAGTAGTGTATAGTATAGGTAATAGATAAAGTAAATCTGAATTATATTGAAAGCAACCTTTGCCTACTTCCCAAATAGCACTGTAGATAGCCTTACTCATAGCCAAGTGCTCATGACAGCTAGACTAAATTGAAGGCTGCCAAGAGTAAACATTTAAGCACAATTTGAATAAAATATTCTGAATTTTAGATGCACCGAAACTAAAGTTTAGGTTAAGGACTCTCCATCTTTTGGAGGGAAGCAATTGTTCATGCTATTCTATTCTTTGCCTAGTAGTAAGGGAATATCAATTAATCAATCTTAAGTTCAGATCAACTATGAGCAGTTGTGTTTAGCCTACAAGATATACTGGGAAGAGAGATCTCACTGTCTGCTCACATACTCAGCAGTTGTTTAACATGTTGGGGAACATCTTGTATTATTTGGAATCAATCCATCATTAAACATAAATGAGAAGAAGACTGTGATACACAAATGTGCTAATGCCAAATGGATGCATGTATTAAAGACATTATAACCATCTGGACTCAATATGGGACCCAGAATGTTCCCATTTATCAAATTCTAATTCCCATACAATATTTTATGTCTGCAATTCAATGTTGATTAAAACAGAATTGTTTTAGATTTGTCAAAGTGGATTTTAGCAACAATGTAGTAAGTTAACAGATATTTCAGTGTAGGAAAATAGTGGTGATCAATAGGGACTTTTATTAAAATCATTTTGGTTTTAGGAGGAGAGGAAGCTCCACCAGAGGAGCAATCAAGCAGTTTAAGAATAGAAACATTCACAGATTATTCTTATCTCTCTCTGTCAGAATTCATTCCCTCTACCTTTAAAGTCCTCAAAGTTGAATTCACGTTCTATCATTTTCATAAAGACTTTCCTCATATACTACCATCCACTCCATTAAATAATGAACTCTCCCTTTTCTAAAACTGGAGATATTATCTTAAGTTATAATTGCCAATCATGGGAAATTTTTCTTAACAGATTCTCAACAATATATAGTCTTTAGATTGCCATACCCTTGGTAAGGATGATGTCTTCTATTAATCCTGAAACAACTGTGTTGCCTAAAAAAGTCACACGAGTTGACTTGACATTCAAAAGGCATGGAAACAAAAATGCATCATATTTTCATTTCTAAACTTATGTCAAAAAATATTTTAAAAGATAATCTGTTTGACCTCATTGGTGCTCCTTCTCACACTACAAGGGTTCTTAGATTGTCTTCTCTGTCTATACACACTTCCTAGTTTTCTTCTTCCACAGCATCCAAGTTCAT
>PVKH010007617.1:0-20072 GCA_004027955.1 Chaetophractus vellerosus | reverse complement strand
GTTTTGTGAAGTAAAAACCATGTCTATTTGTAGACTACTGTACCTGGTACAGAGTAAACAAGGATTTGGCAAAATATAGCCCATGTGCCAAACCTGACCCACAAGCTAAGGATGGTGTTTACATTTTTTTTTGTTACATATCCCCCCCTTTCTGCTTGTTCTTGCTGTGCTCATTTTTGCATTCTTCTGTGTCTGCTTTTGTCTCCCCCCGTTGTGGTGACGCGCCGAGTCAGCTCACTGCACAGGCAGCTTGCCCCGCTTGCGGGCGGCTCTGCTCTGCTC
Source organism: Chaetophractus vellerosus (assembly GCA_004027955.1). Taxonomy (NCBI): domain Eukaryota; kingdom Metazoa; phylum Chordata; class Mammalia; order Cingulata; family Chlamyphoridae; genus Chaetophractus; species Chaetophractus vellerosus. The sequence goes on along the minus strand of PVKH010007617.1, from coordinate 19,790 downwards.
GTGGACGGCTCTGCTCTGTTCGCGGGTGACTTGCCTTGACCGTGGCGGCTTTGCCCTGCCTGTGGCGGCTTTGTCCTGCCCGTGGTGGCATTTTTTTTTTTTTTGCCCTGCCCATGGCAGCTCTGCCCCGCCACGGCAGCTTGCCCTCTCAAGGCGTCTGCCCACTCGGAGAGGCCCCCGGGAACCGAACCCGGGGCCTCCCATGTGGTGAACTGGCGCCCTATCCACTGGGCTACAGCCGGCCCCCTTTTGTAAGTCTTATAGCTTTTTTATCCCTCACTTTTATGTTTGTTTGATTTTTTTTGTGCTTCTCATTTCTATTTGGATATATTTTCTACCTATTTTCTTTGTGGTTTCTATGGTGTTAAAATTTGACATCCTAAATAGAACAGTTTCTTAAATGTATGTATGTATGTATGTATGTATGTGGTTTAACCATGACCTGAGGAAGGGGTTAAATTGGTATAATACCTCAATAGAATTGTTCACTTATTCTAGTGCTGGTCTTTATTCCATTATGCCACTTTGCATCACAGTCTAGTGTCCTTTTGCTTCAGTCTAAAGAACTCCATTTACCATTATTTGTAGGGAAGGTCTGGTGGTGATGAACTCCCTCAGCTTTTGTTTATCTGAATATGTCTTACTCTGACCCTCATTTTTTTAAAGAAAGTTTCACTGGATATCAACTTTTTGGTTGGCAGTTTCTTTCAGCGCACTTAAGTATTTCAACCCCCTGCCTTCTTGCCTGTATAGTTTCCATTGGGAAATCGGCACTCAATCTAATTGGGACTCCCTTGTTTGTAACAAGTTGCTTTTTTTCTTGCAGCTTTCAGAACTCTCTCCTTGTCCTGTACATTCAGTAGTGTGATCAGTATATGACAGGGTATATTTTTCTTCTTGTTTAGCCTGTTTGGTGTTCTCAGGGCTTCTTGGATGCACATATTTACATCTTTTGTTAGGTTTGGGGAGTTCTCTCTCAGTATTTTTATTTTATTTTATTTTATTTTTTTACTATTTCTTCTGCCCCTTTCTTTTCCTTCTGGGACTCCCATAATGCCTATATTGGTGTGCTTGATGGTGTCTCAGAGGTGTCTATAGACAAGTCTGTTTCCACTTGTACTGTTTCTTTATTCTTTCTGCTTCTCAGCCTGACTCATTTCAAGTATCTTGTCTTCTACCTCACTGTTTCTTCTGCCTTTTCCACTCTGTTCTTGAAACCCTCTTGAGCATCCTTGTTTTCCTGCTATCCTTTAGTTCTTTCTCTGTATTTTCCTTCATCTCCTTGATCATTTTCAAGTTCATTTTTTTAAAGGTTTTGTTCAGTATGTCCACATTCTAGTCTTCTTCAATGGTGTTTTCTGTATTTTTATCCTCTTCCTTTGGATGGGCCACCATTTCCTTCTTTGTCTTGTACTCTTTTATTTTACAACAATGTGTTAATTCTCAGATTTATTCTCTGAGATATCTGCTTCCTGGTTTTAAACAAGCTGGTGATAAGATAGATTTTCTGAAGCTTCAGCCTTCCTATTAGGAAGGTCTGCCAAAGGTATATGCAGTGTACAGGGTTTTCTGTCTTTCTCATTCTCTGTCTTGTCCTGGGCTTTTGCTTGTTAGTTGTTTTGTAGTTCCCCTCTTTAGAGGAGTTTGGTTGTCCTCTCTGTTTCCCAAGAGACAGACCTCCCTCTTCTGGATGTTTGAATCCAGAAAGCTTTGTCTCAGATTGTCCTCTATAGTTTTTCTACTCCTTTCATTGTCTCAAGCTGCTTTTGTTTGGAGGGCAAATTCTGGGATGTGGGCACTCCCGGAAGGACTTTCCCAAGTCAGTCTTTCCCAGCTAATACAGGGCCAGGAACCCACGAAGGGGGTGTAGACTTGCACAAAGTACCTTGGGGAGGGAATCAGGTAGGGTGCCAGGTGTTTCTCTGGTGGCTCCCTAAAGCTGAGCTTTCCTGGTCTGCCCAGCAAATGCAGCCCTTCAGCTACTGTGCCCCTCATCACTGAGAAAGCACCATTGTGCAGGCAGGTTGAAACAGTGGCTGTCACCACCTTTTTCCAACATGGGTTGAAAGAAAAGCTGTCTTTAGGGCTGGGCCCCCAATGATCCAAATTTGCTAATCAGTAGCTGTGATCAGTGATCTGCCGTGCCCACCCCTGTTCTTGGGGAAGAGGATTTTTAAGTCCTTTTTGTTCACCAGCAGGCAACCGGGGGTGGAGTCCACTGGTATAAGAGTGAGGTCATGGACACTAGTTATCTGCCGTGTGGGGAGAGTACCTTACTGTTCTTTACCATAATTAATCAGCCTCTTCCTCCTCTTCCCAGTTTGCTGTACAGTGTTCTTCTGGCCTCTGGAATTTCAAAATAGTTATTTCAGACCGTTCTTACATGGTAATAGTTTTGTTGGAAGACTTAATCCTGGAACTCCCTACTCTGCCATCTTCTCACATTGTCAATATTTTTTTGCTTTAGGTTGTTATCTTTTAGAGAATCACTTAAAGGGTATTTATGCCTGCAAATGGGTAAGCCTTTTTTCTGGGTGGTTAATGTGAGCATTTGAGTCACTCTAGAGAGGAGTAAATTGGGTTTAGGTTTTGTTGTTGCAGGATGAGCTACAGTTTCCTCTAGTGACTTTTGCTTTGGTGAGGGCTTGAGAACAGGAGGATTATTCCCAGTGTTTTTGTTCCATCTTCAGATTTTGTCCTTCCTAATACACATGCACCTCAGAGGAGATCTCTCTCTATAGCTCCACCTCTAATATTTGACTGCTTTTGCCTGTTTCTCAGTTTTGCCAGGTTCCAGGTAGTGGCAGGTTTTCTCTGATGTTCTGGTCCAGCTTCAGTCTTTGACAGGCCTTCTGTGTATGGGTCTTGGGGTGGAGCTTTCTCAGTGATTCCCCCCCTCCCCCCCCCCTTGTGATAGAAAAACTCTTCCTTGTAACTTTGGCTATTCTTGTGCTGGAAGATCATTTTCTTGATCTCTAGTGATAGGAGGCCACGAATGGTATTAGAACAATAGGATTCTCAGCCTAGAGCTATTTTCTACTCCTTTTATAATGGTAAAAGATTTTAATAGTAACTATTCCTAGCATTAAGGGGTCCTCACCTGTACCCTTGAGGCAACAGTGGCTTAAGGCATTTTTTATGTAGGGGAGAAGGATCTGAGCAAGCGTTTGTATCTTTCTTGCAGCATTGGCCATTTCTGTGGCTTTTACTTCCAAGTGATCACTCTGATTTCTGTCTTGCCCCTAATTCCCATGGATGTCTATGGAGTAGAGCCTGTGAGTGGGTGTGAACTCCAAGGGTTCTGTATTGTCAGCACATCATACATATGGCCTTTAGCAATTTGTTAAACACTTTAGCCAAATTCTTCTTACCCATTGAACATTGGCTGGCAGCATCTCTTTTTCCCAAGCTTTGCCACTGGAGAACCAGTGCTCATGTCCCATCTCCTATGAGATGTCTGTGTTCTTGGATTTCAGGCTCTTTGGTTGCCCTGCGTCCTCAATTCTGTGATGAGTTCAAGAAAAGTTATGACTTCATAGTTAATTAGGCCTTTTCTTTTTGTTTGTTTGGGGGTAAACTTCTTTCCAGCTTTCTACATTTTAGGCAAAAGTAGAATTTGAGAGTATTCAGTTTTGATGTATAAGAATTATTTGATTGAATTTTAATTATTGAGAATCACAATCTGTAGGAAATGTTTAAAATAACATTTGAGGGTGTGAGAAACCAGAGATGATTTCATCATAGGGAGTGCTTTTTGATATTGAAATATTTTAATATGAAAGCCCATTTTCCTTCAAAATCACTTCTTTCCTTACTTGTCCCTTAATTTTCTATCTTGAAGGGAAGTCATTTGTAGTTTTGTATAAAACAGAAGGAAATACAAGGACTCAAGAAGAAATGGCAACTGAAGAAATAGTGAATATTAAGAGTTTATTTTGTTATCTTTTATTATTTTTTCCTATCTTATTTGTATTTTATTAATTTTTTGTCCTTTTTTGTTGTTGTTTTCCTTTCATATATTGTGATAGTTACTTATTCCAAAAGTACTTAACATGGTTTAATTTTTAATCCTCTCTTTTCCTGCAGGGGTGCCTTCCAGACAGGCCAAGGACCACTTGATGCCCAAGTCAAGCTCTTAGAATTCACTCTGGAGCAGAATTTTGAAGTTGTTTCAGTTAGTACTATTTCTGCTGTGATAGAGTCTGTCACTTTTTTAGTTCACCACTATATCACTTGCTCAGACAAAGTAATGTCTCGAAGTGGATCAGATAGCTCAGTGGGTGCTCGAGCATGCTTTGGGGGACTCTTTGCCAACCTTATTCGTCCGGGTGATGCAAAAGCAGTTTGTGGTGAAATGACAAGAGATCAACTCATGTTTGATTTGTTAAAACTCGTTAACATTTTAGTACAGTTGCCTCTTTCAGGCAATAGGGAATACAGTGCAAAAGTCTCTGTGACCACCAATACTACAGACAGTGTATCAGATGAAGAAAAAGTCTCAGGAGGCAAAGATGGTAATGGAAGCAGCACCAGTATTCAAGGATCTCCTGCATATGTTGCCGATTTAGTTTTAGCCAACCAACAGATTATGAGCCAGATTTTGTCTGCTCTGGGCCTGTGTAATAGCAGTGCCATGGCAATGATAATTGGTACGTATTGAGAATATTAATCTTACACTTGTTCTTAGTCCTGCATAAATTTCCAATAGCAATTTGTGGATTCATTTTCTTTTTACTTTACCATATGAAGCTACTCTTTGCAATCTTCGTATAATGACTGTTCTTTATTAGAGAAGAATTTTATAAAGTAGCCCCAATTAATAAATGTAATTGAAATATTGAGAAACTTTACATATAAATTTCAAATAAAAAGGGGAAATACCAACAAAATAACTTGTAGTCAATAAAATTAGGGAGGGGAAAAGGTCTGTCTCATAAGTCAGATACCTTAATTTATATCTAAGCATTTATAACATTTTAAAGATAAAGAATTTGACATTAAATTTGTTTTGGGCAACCAGTAAGTTTACTTATTCAAATTTTATTTTAAAAAAATAAATACAACATTTTACTTATGGTATAACAGTCTCTGACACATATTCATCAAAAGTTATATATTGTTGATTAGTTTTTCTTCTTATTTGCAAGCCAATATATTGGGCTAATTTTTAAAATAATTCAACATTTATAAACTGTGACAAAATCTACTCCTGGTATATTTTTGTTTGTTGCAAATTATGTCTTTGTCTATTTAAGGGGAACAACTACATCTTCTTTTTGGTTAGATGTTTTGAAGTATGGTTAAATTATAATATCACATATCTCTGTCCATTCCCTTTCTTCTTTCTTGATATGTTAACTATATATAGTGACGTTGCTCATTCATATAAGAGAGCAACTTATTGTCATTGTTACCAAAAATAGAGAGTATCTCATTTAAGAAGACATCAAAAAACAGTGTGGTAGGTATTAATATCTAAGTATATCGAGCTATTATCTGTCTATCTATCAGTGGTTTCAAGAAACATTACTTTTCAGCCTATTTTAATTACTGTTAGTTTTTGAAGAAATACTTTTTAAATGTGTAATCTCTTATTTAAACCAGGGGCAAGTGGATTACATCTCACCAAACATGAAAATTTTCATGGTGGGTTAGATGCCATATCAGTTGGGGATGGATTATTTACCATACTGACAACACTTAGTAAAAAAGCTTCTACAGTTCACATGATGCTGCAGCCAATTTTAACCTACATGGCCTGTGGATATATGGGCAGACAAGTAAGTTCAATCCAACAACAGTTGTAGTAATTTAATATTTTCTGGCAATAGGAGGAAAGAATTATATATAGGAGAGGAACAAATGAGCATTCATAATATATATTGATAAAATGAAAAACATTAGTACATGAGGAATATGGATTAATAGAAATTGGAGAGGGAAGTTACATTGAAATGGCATTTCCAAAGATGACCACATTTAGATAAAAATAAAAACATTTAACATTTTAAAATTTTAGATTTCTTTCTATAGTCTGTTAAAGTAATTCTTTCTTTTCCCTAGATATTATATAGTTGAATTCCAAAATGTTCTCCATCAATGTTGGATATGAAAATTTAATAAGAGTATGTTTTTCAAGTTTATGTTGCAATTTAGTTTCCTTTTCAGTTAAAGCAAATTAGACCAATTTAAAAAGTAAATATATTTGAGAAGGGTCAATTTTTAAATGAGATTAGTGTCTAGTGGGAAACAAAATAAATGTACATTCATTTAAGTTAGAAAATGATAATACTTGGTGAAGACAGATGCATTAAAAAATGCTGTGAGTTCAGCAAGGACAGAATTCACTTCCTTGCTGATTCAGGTAAGATGTTTTATGTATTTTCACACCCCATTTTGTATTAGTGGTTTAGCTTAAGGTCGTCCTTTAACAAAAATTAAGTATAAATAAATAAATGTACTAAGAATTTTAATGGTCTTAATTCATAGAAACCTTTTTAAAATTACAATATACTTGTTTATCTTTTTAGGGTTCTCTTGCTACTTGCCAGTTATCTGAACCATTATTATGGTTCATTTTGAGAGTATTGGATACTAGTGAAGCCTTGAAAGCATTCCACGATATGGGTAAGATAAAAATTCTAAAAACTGTCAATTGAGTGAAATCCTTTGATAATATAGTTTATTCTCATTTATGTAGTTTCTTTTGAAAGTTGATTCTTAATGTCAAACCCTTATCCTGAGATAACTTTCATTTAGTACTCTTTGTACATTTAGGTGGTGTTCAGCTCATTTGCAACAATATGGTTACTAGTACAAGAGCTATTGTAAATACTGCAAGAAGTATGGTGTCAACTATTATGAAATTTCTTGACTCTGGTCCGAATAAAGCTGTTGACAGCACTTTGAAAACAAGAATACTAGCTTCAGAACCTGACAATGCAGAAGGGATCCATAACTTTGCACCCCTTGGTAAGAAAAGCCTTATGAAATATTGGTATGAAGTGTTGCATTTATGTATTTATTAGCTGGTATGAGGCAAAATTTGTGGTTGAAGTAATTTAATGTCATAACATCATTTTAATTTCAAACAGATGATTTTGAAAGTAGGGAATATCAAAATACTCTATTGATAAGAAAGAATTTATTGTTCTGATAAGGAAGTTTTTCATAGTTCTCTAGCAATAAAGTTTCTTTTTATTTCTGAGTTTAAATAGAAACAATCTATGAAGCTAAATATGAGACTCTTATGTCAGTTTTCACTGTAAATGCCTTTTTGGAGTTGTTTCTTTTTTTTTTTTAAGTGATATTGTTTTTTAAAAAAGTTTTGAATTCTGATATTTGACCCTTTTTCCAGTCCACTTAGTTTCTTTTCATATTTTTCTTTTAATATTTCTAATTCATGAACATTGATACCATAGAATAAAGATCATTATTTTCAAAGTGAAGGAAGTATTGGACATTGTTTTCTACTTAAATCATTTGAGAATTATTCTGTTAGATTCATTATCACTATTTTAGTTTTCATTTGTTATTTGTTGTTTATAAGACCATAAAGAAATTAGGCAGGAGTTAATAATAAACTTACCATCTTGCTAGTTGACTGGATGTCCTGATGTTTTGTGAATATCATGGTAATCATGTTTAGAGTACAAAGTATATTAAAAATAACAAATATTCATATTTTCAGTTAATTTTCTAGTTTAATTATTACAATTTGAATGATTCTTTAAACTTAATTGAGTTTCTTTTGCAAGTTCCTATTTAATTTAAAAATCTTCTGTAGGTACCATCACATCTAGCAGTCCTACTGCCCAGCCAGCTGAAGTGCTTTTGCAGGCCACACCACCCCATAGAAGAGCTCGCTCTGCTGCTTGGTCTTACATCTTTCTGCCAGAAGAAGCTTGGTGTGACCTTACCATTCACCTTCCTGCAGCAGTGCTTCTTAAAGAGATACATATCCAGCCTCACCTTGCATCTCTTGCAAGTGAGTAATAGTTTGTAAAGAAGCATCATGAGAAGAAACAATAATTTAGAAACATTTGAAAATGAGAAAAAATTTTAGCAAGCAGTGATACACTTAGTTATTATTACCAGATTGCTTAATTTTCAGCTCTTTTTAGTGTAATATTCAATACTTTTCTACCAGCTAATTTCCCTTGAAGTGAAATAACTATTATCCTCAAACAGACAGAATCACCCAACTAATATTCCTGTTATACATAATTTTTATTTTCCCTTCCCCCACAATTTAGTAAACTATACTATTAAGCTGGAAAGAGTTCGTTTACACACATGTAGATAACAATCTTAGTTTTTCTCATCAGGTCCTCAGTTCTAGTCCTGCAGATTGAAATAAGAATAGACTTTTTGCGTAACACCCCACCCCCCATTGTAAGATAACTACCTCATTGACGAATTTTTTTTGCATGATATTTTGAGTATTACACGCATGAAATACAACATTTGATACTGTTGTTCATTGTAAAGTTACTAAAACATATATTCAATGTAAATAATTCAGTTTAGAAAATAAGATATTGATAAGTGAAGCAGGAACTCTTTCATGTAGTCATGAAGAAATGTGAAGTACTATTTTGCATTTTTATTGGCCACAGATTCAGTATAAATATAATAACTTTATGGAATTGTTGAAATTGCCACATTTTTGTATGTTCATCCATCAATTATCATTGCCATCAAATATCAATCAATAATTGGATATAGAGCTAGGGGAATTTTTGTGGATTATTGTCATTTTTGATAGAATACATTTTTTCTATTTTTCTGCACAACTAGACTATTATTAGACTCTAATATATTTGTGGAATCTACACTACTTAGATAAAAACATTTGTAATTAATATGAAAGCAGAAGGCAGTAACTAATCCACAGTGTTTCAGCATGTCAATAAATAACTTTAATACAAGGTAAATTATGTCAGTATAAGACTTTGAGGAGAAATGCTTTGAAGGCTAAAGTGAGGGAAGAAATTGCATTTATTTGGAAAGGGAAGTGGTTCTTATAAATAGCTTTTGAAGTATGGCTAACATTTGTGTGTGGGATTGGGATAGGAAGAATATTACAATGAACATTACATTATTACTCTGTTAAAAAATCTGTAGGTTTAGGTTTTCCCTATTACAGGTGTATTTAATGGAACAGTTTGATTTTACCACTGGATTGAGCAGAAATTGAAGAAATTTTGAGCTCCAGTGGAAATAACAGCATTTGGAATCAAGCATGGGTTTGGTTATAAATTTTGCATTTCTTCATCATGGGAGTTTGGATTACTTAATCTCTCTGACTCTATCTACTCATTTAAAATGTGAATAGACTTAGTTCCTAAAAAGGATTATGAAAATTAAATTTAAAACTGTTTATGAATTGTCTAGTTCTTAGTACCTGGCATGTGATTGGCATACAATAAATGTTACTTTCTAATTCTGTTGAAATTAAAATTAAAATGAAATTTCACAGGTTTTTTTAGTTGATAGATAAATTTATTAACTGGCCTTTCATGTTGCCAAGAAGAAATAATTTTCCCATAGCAGTAGTTAGTTACTACTTTATTGGGCCTTCTTAAATTTTAGCAAGAATCGGGAAAAAAAAAAAAAGAAATCTTGTGAATGTTTGGTTAAATTTTGGAAGGGAAACTAGTTGCAGAAGCAACTTAGCTCTATGTTAGGTTTGAAAACATTGCGATAAACATTGGTGTATAAATATCTGTTCCAGTCACTGCTTTTCATACTTTTGGGTATATACCAAGAAGTAGGCTTGCCAGGTCAGATGGTAATTCTGTGTTCAACTTTTTGAGGATCCACCATACTGATTTTCACAGTGGCTGTATCATTTCACAGTCCCACCAACAATGTTGGTAGCACAATATTGACTCTGTGATTAATACCACTGAATTTTACACTTGAAAGTGGTTGAAATGGGAAATTGAATTGTATATTACTACAATAAAAAGTTAAAAAACAAAACATTGCTATATGGTAGCAGTGAAATGATAAGTTGGTGGGAAATCACTTATATTTTCTATTACCCAAATTATTTAGAACAGTAAACCCACAGAAGATTAATCAAATGTAATCTTATACTCTTTGTTAAATTCTGAATAAAGTAGAATTACCGATTTATTTGCCTATTTGACTGCTTTTTTCTTGGGGAGAATTAAGTACATATGGGTTGCATGTCTTCAGTTACTCCTTGTTTTTAGTTGAATGTTAGAAATTTTAATTATGATTTTTATTGAATTGTGAGTCAAATATTTTATGTTAGAAAAACAGCTCCAAAACTAATTATGGTGAGAGTCAGTGGCAAATATGATATGGCTTATACATTTTCTTTTTTAAAAAAAGATTTTTTTAAATTTATTATATATCCCCCCTTTCTGCTTATTCTTGCTTTGTTCATTTTTGCATTCTTCTGTGTCTGCTTGTCTCCCCCCGCTGCGGCGAACTGCTAAGTCAGCTCACCACGCAGTGGCTTGCCCTGCCTGTGGCAGCTTGCCTTCTCAAGGCGGTCTGCCCACTCGAGGAGGCCCCGGGAAACCGGGGCCTCCCATGTGGTAAACCGGAGCCCTACCAATTAAGCTACAGCCGGTTCCCTACATTTTCTTTTTACATGTTATAATGAATAACTGAAAACTTCCGTTTTAGTGGGATTTCCATTATGAAGTCTAGTTCACTTTTTCTTTGTTAATTTCCTAATTTTCTCTTCCTGTAGCCTGCCCATCTTCAGTATCTGTTGAAGTAAGTGCAGATGGGGTAAATATGCTACCTTTGTCTACTCCTGTTGTCACAAGTGGTCTCACCTACATAAAAATTCAACTTGTAAAAGCTGAAGTAGCCTCTGCTGTCTGCCTTAGACTACATCGTCCACGAGATGCCAGCACATTAGGCCTTTCACAGATTAAATTACTGGGCCTCACAGCTTTTGGTACCACATCTTCAGCAACAGTTAATAATCCCTTTCTTCCATCAGAAGATCAGGTATCCAAAACAAGGTAAGTTTTATTTTTCATTGTCTTGAAAAAGAGCTTTCTATGAGTTTTGTATTTATTCTCTAGTTTCTTTTTTATTTCTTCTTAAGGTCTTTGTTCCATTGGTATCTATATAATTCGATTTTACTATGAGTAATAGAGAGAATTTTATAGAAGCAGAACCCTGATGCTGTTTATAATTGAGATTTTTGTCTCTTTAATCCTTAAGATGATCCTCACTCTGTGTGAGTATATATGTGGGTGTGCATTCTAGTTCTTTGAACCATAGTCTAATTTGGAAATTCCCAAATGCCTCTACACCAGGAATATATCTGAACCATACAAACTAACTATATAAAACAAGGCCTAATCTTATATGGTAATTCCTAAATGCTTTATCCACAGAAGAATTATATCTGAACAATACAACTGACCAAACAGGAACCTGAATGTATCCTTTAATAAACGTTATTCTCATAAAGTTTGATGGCTGAAAATTTTATAGACTAGTTTTATTGAAGGGTTTGCTCGATTTATTTTTAAAAAATGGGGGATTTCTTTTTTATTCTCAAGCTGCCAAGACTTTGGTTTTGCAATTCTATAATCCATTGCAGTATATTCACATATATAGATATGTTTATATAAAAAAAAGCTTTCCTGGTTAATTAAGAAAAACAAGCACATAATTCTTAAATGCTATAAACACTTAAGTACTTATTATAGATGTGATGTTATTGTGGAAACTTACATATGTTTAATTCTTTATTGATTTTACATAATTTGAAAACGTGATTTTCTGAACCCGGGACCTCCTGTGTGGTAAACTGGAGCCCTACCAATTGAGCTACAGCCGGTTCCTATGATTTTCTTTTACACAGATTGGTGCCAATTATGAAATGCAACATGCTAATCTTTAAAAAGTCTTGTTTTACCCCTGAAATAATTTAAGCTACTTCTATTTATAATACAAGCCATTTTATTTTTTGTATTTCAGTATTGGATGGTTAAGATTATTACATCATTGCCTTACCCACATAAGTGATTTGGAAGGAATGATGGCAAGTGCAGCTGCACCTACTGCTAATCTCCTGCAGACTTGTGCTGCCTTATTGATGTCACCATATTGTGGAATGCATTCACCCAACATTGAGGTTGTGCTTGTAAAGATAGGACTGCAGTCCACTAGAATTGGCCTGAAGCTTATAGACATTCTCCTGAGAAATTGTGCAGCATCAGGCAGTGATCCTACAGGTGACAATTAACTTTGATATTTTAATTTTTACATATCTGCAAAGTAATGGTAATTGGACTCTGTGATCTTTGTGATTAATTCTGTTTCTGAAATTAATTTCCCTTAAAGGCTTCATTAATTTTTGGAGGTTTTTTGGTTGGAATTTACAGAAGAGTTATTTTTAAGAATAATTAAAAAATGAAATTGAGCAAATCTTCCCACTCTGTTTGCTTATTTAGCAAACTTTTTCTTTTGATTCTTTTTTGCAAGATTTGAATAGCCCTTTGCTTTTTGGAAGACTGAATGGACTCTCTTCTGACTCTACAATAGATATTCTTTACCAGCTTGGAACAACCCAGGATCCTGGAACAAAAGAAAGGTATATGATGACCCTGTTTTTTTTAATATAAAAGCATGCCCATGTACACACATACACACAGAGTACTGTATGTTACTTTTATATTCTCTTGAGGTGATCTCATAGAAGTTAAGACTGGTTATATATTGTACATTTACCTTTATGCTTCACATATTGCAACTATTATAGATTTTTCTGTATATTAAACCTTAATTTTCACATATTTGGACATATTTCAAACAAACTTGAACTCAGAATTCTTAGCCATTGTTCCTTTTGAGGAACGTAGCAGAATGAAACATTATCTTATATCACATTTGTTGTGACAGGATGCTTGCATGTTGGTGGTGTCATAATCATACTATCTTAGTTACTAAATGTGTATGTATATAGGAATATTGTGTCCATACTAGGTACTTGGACTATTTTGATAAGATCGATAACATCTTTTCTGTTAGATTATTTATTATTACCAATTATTTATTATAGTCACTGACTGTCCATTCTTTCCCCTTTTCTACCACAAAATGAAACAATAGCATCCCGATTAAATAATATTTTAAAACTTCAGCTAAATATTTAGTGATTTTTAAGTACAAGTTATTTTAGAGGAGTTGTCCTAATGTAGTCTGCCTTTATATCTCCTACCTTGAAATTGATATGAACTCCAAGTAGTTTTGAAGCATGAGTTTGTTGATTCTTGAGCAACTTTCTGGCATTCTCTGGGTTTAGTATACTATCCATATTAGAAGTGCATATTCAGAAAAAATAAAATAAAAAAATAAAATTAAATTAAAAGGTCTAAAAATTCCCCTAAAAAAAAAACAAGAAGTGCATATTCAGGGGGTGGATGTGGATTAAGTGGTTGGGTGTCCATTTCCCATATGGAGGTACCTGGGTTCAATCCCCGGGACTTTCTGGTAAAATAAAAAAAAAATACATAAAAGGCGCGCGGGCCGCCAGGCCTCGCCAAGCCATGCAGCAAGATGATGACGTAATAGAAGAATGACACAGGGGAGAACCAGGAACTGAGATGGCGCAGGTGGCAGAATACCTCTCTCACACATGGGAGGTTCCCAGGATCAAATCCCGATGAAGACAGGAGGAGGAGGAGGAGAAGAGAGGATAGGAAACGGACACAGAGAACTGCCCAGCAAATGGACACAAAACAGCAAAAATGGGGGGGTGGGGGGTAAAATGGATAAAAATAAATAAATCTTTTTTTAAAAAGTGCATATTCATAAAGTCTGTGGCTCATTTTGTCTATGCTAGAGATTATTTCCTCAGTTATGTTACCCTTTAATGGTTTTAATTAATTTTTATTCTGAATGAAATCATTTGGCATTTTAGTAATTTCTTGTTTTACAGTTTATTAACAAAATTAATTTTTTCGTGGATACTTATTCATTTTATAAGTATTTACTGAATACCTGCTATGTGCCTGGCACCACACTAGATATTAGAGACTCAAAGTTAATTGTGCCTTGCTTTGTACCCTTAAGGTTGGGCAGACAGAACAGTGTCACACACAGAGAAAGCATTTGCATAGAAAAGTCTTGGGAGAATGGAATGGGTTGCCAGGTAGTGAAGATGCTCTGGGGAATATTATAACTCAGTCATTAGTAAGGTAATGCTTTTGCTTATTTGTGGCTAATTGCTTCCCTTTTCTCTTGCTTAAAAATGTTTAAGTCATATATTTAACAAAGTAAAATCATTCTCAGCATGAGAAATATGAAATAAACTGACTTCCTTTCCATTAACTTTTTACTTTATATAAGCTGTATTACCATGCCTCATTTAAAAATAGATTGGAATACTTTTTGACAAAATAAATAGGAATTTGTCCCAAATTTGTATCATAATAATGAGTAGATTTAAAATATATAAAAAATTAATGTTAATTATTTTTTTCAGAACATGTTGCTTGAAATCTCTTAGGACAACTTAATTTCTCAATATTTTTTTTTTTTTAAAGATTTTTTTACTTGCTATCAAATGTATAAAATATAACAGATATGCATCTAGCCGGGCCCTCTCAATATTTTTATGTTTCTTTTTTCTTCGTAAGAAGAAAATTGACTTGATAAATTTCATTTCCTCTGTATAAATCCTTTTAAAACATAAATATTCGTCATTCAGAATGGACATAAATAATAAAGTTATTTGTTGCCATGAGAAAATATTACTCTTGCTTAATTGCCTTATCATCCTTCTTTTTCGCTGGCTTATCTTTATTTCCTCTGATAAGAAATTGAAATTTTAAGAGTTATAATTTTCAGTTTTTCACTTTAAAGAGAGGGATTAACGATTAAGATGTATCTTCCTACCCCTATTTCTTTTACCATGAAATAAAGAATCATATGGTCTAAAGTAGAAAAATTAAAGGAAATCTCACAAATATAAACACTGTCTTTTAAGGACTGGACAAATTTTGCTCCCTTTTTTGGTCTTTTATACAAATTCAAAGCATTATTACTTTAAAAGTTCTTTTGCTCTCAGCTAGCTATTGGTTCAAAATTGGATTTGTTTTATAGGTTCTCTGCTCCACGGTATTGGGCAAAGGTTGCAACTTGGAAAACTTCGTGTGTTAGCAGTTTATTCTTTTGTTGGTCTCTGTCTGCCAGTCTCTCTCTCTGTTCTCCTCAAGCTCAGCTGTGGGTCATCAGGCATCTCTCCCTGGGCTTCATCTCCTTGAGACTTTTCTCTTCCTGCGTGTCATCTTCTTTAGCCTTTTGGGGCTTCTCTGTCTTTATGCAGCTGTGTGCAAACCTGGAGACCTCTCTCTCACATAGCAGAGTCAGAATGGCAGAGCTGCTTTTCTCTGTGTCTCTTCTGTGTGTGTGTGTGTGTGTGTGTTCTCAGTTTAAATAAGACCTAGCAAGGGGGCAGAGACCAGCGTGGGTCACACCTCACTGATATCATCCAATCAAAAGCCCTCAAGCTATCTAATCAAATGATTTAATTAAAGGTCTCAGCTGAATTTAGTGCAATCAAAGAAATCCACACCCATAGGAATGGAGTAGGTCAAGAACATAATCTTTTCTGGGATTCATAAAATTCAAGCTATCATAGTGGGTGTTGCTGGTATTAATGATGGAACACACTGTATTGAGTCTGACTACACAGTGAAGAATTAGACCCAAATCACTGCTCTATATTGTGTGGATGTGAGGAAATTTTAGAGGAAGAGATTGAGTTTGTTAAGCTATGTATCCAGTAATTCTAGATATTTCTATATTGTTATAAATGATGTAAGAAGACTATTCGTTTGCTGAGTTACAGTTGTGTTATCTCTAACTTTCTGATTGGTTAAAATTGGTATATTGCCTAAATGCAAATATTATATTTATGTACATCTACATGTCAGTTATGGTGTAACTGGTTTTTAAATTTATTTTCTTCTTTTAAGAATTCAGGCCTTATTAAAATGGGTCAGTGATTCTGCAAGAGTGGCTGCTATGAAGAGAAGTGGCAGGATGAGCTACATGTGCCCTACTTCTTCAACAATAGAATATGGTCTTCTAATGCCATCTCCTTCTCATTTGCACTGTGTAGCAGCAATTCTATGGCATAGTTATGAACTGCTTGTAGAGTATGATTTACCTGCACTATTGGACCAAGAGCTCTTTGAGTAAGTATTACTTGTGAAATCCTTTTTGTTTTCAATACTAGATTTCTTCAGGTTTTCACTTTATGATGAAACGTAGTATTTCACATGCCTATTGGAAAGAAAATAATATATTGAAAATAGTGGTTAAATATAATTAGGTATAATTTTGAAATATGTCGTGTAAATTTAATTTATCTTCATGTTTTAAGAAAATATATTAGTGGTTCTGTCTACTATTTCTCATTTTCCCACCTAAAATTGTAATGCTTGATGTATATATCCTTACAATTTATAGTGTTTGTTTTCACTTGCAGACTTACCCAGCAGATTCTTTTATCCTTAATGTGCAAGGTGGAGTTTAAATATACCTAGAAAATTTGAAAGATATAATACTTTCTAGATAGTTTTTAGTTTTTTTTTTTTTTTTTTAAACTACTGTCCTTTTGACATGTAGTTTACACTTAGCCATACTTTTTCACCATACTCAGCTAAGGCTTTGGTGATCTTACTGCATAATAACTTCTAAATCTGTAGCAAAATGTTATATTTATTCTGAATAGTTCCATGACTCATAAATGTGTAGTGAGGGCTTTTGTCCTCTAGTCTGCCATCTGCATACCTGGCCCTACTAGTTGTCATAATAAGTGAATTAATGAAACTCAATAATGGTTTTTGATTTGCAAACCTGAATTTAAACCATTAATCACACCAAACTCAACTTAAACATTTCTTTGTTATAATTTTTTGTGTTTTTTTTAACATGACTTTTTAGAGGTCAACCAGAGAATGATAGAACTGGGCTAAAATATAGTTTGCTTGATTTTCTTTATTCTTTTTACAAGTCTGAATTAACTCCCAACCTACCTAAATTCTTTTTTTTTTAACCATTCTATGTATTATAATAATTTAATCTAAAAATAATCATTGCATATCTGTTATATTTTATACATTTGATAGCAAGTAAAAAATGGATTGATGTTTCAGACATTTCTTTTTTGTTTGCAAATCTCACAAACCATTGCCTGCCTCCAAAATTCTAAATTCTTAATATAAATCATAAATAGTTTTCCTTAAATTTTAAATTACAAGGTCATATTATTTAGCATCAGATTAACTATAATTTTTGCCATAGTATAGTTCTCTAATAGAAATATTTGAAACAATGAATTCTTTCTTAAAAACTATACTCTTAATGATTATTAACGCGTTATTTTTTATTTCCCTAGGTTACTTTTTAATTGGTCCATGTCTCTTCCCTGCAATATGGTTTTGAAGAAAGCTGTTGATAGTCTACTTTGCTCGATGTGTCACATACACCCAAATTATTTTTCTCTGCTAATGGGCTGGATGGGAATTACCCCACCTCCATTGCAGTGTCATCACAGACTGTCCATGACAGATGACAGCAAAAAGCAGGATCTTAGTTCATCTTTGACAGATGACTCTAAAAATGCACAAGCACCTCTCACACTAACTGAATCACATTTAGCCACCCTTGCTTCTTCTTCTCAATCCCCAGAAGCTATCAAACAATTATTAGATTCAGGTTTGCCCTCTCTTCTTGTGAGGAGTCTGGCTAGTTTCTGCTTTAGCCACATTGCTTACTCAGAAAGCATTGCTCAGTCAATAGATACTTCCCAGGACAAACTCAGGCGGCATCATGTTCCACAGCAATGCAATAAGATGCCTGTCACAGCAGACCTGGTTGCTCCTATTCTTAGGTTTTTGACAGAAGTTGGCAGTAGCCATATTATGAAAGATTGGCTTGGTGGTTCTGAAGTCAATCCACTATGGACAGCACTTCTTTTTTTATTGTGTCACTCTGGGTCCACGTCTGGAGGACATAATTTAGGTGCACAACAGAGCAGTACAAGACCAGCTACTCTTTCTTCAGCTGCCACAACAGGATTGACCACACAACAACGAACAGCAATTGAGAATGCAACTGTTGCATTCTTTCTGCAGTGTATTTCATGCCATCCTAATAATCAAAAGCTGATGGCACAGGTAAGAAAATAAAAACTGGCTTACGTTTTAGGCAGTTCATTCTTTTTACATGCTATCACACAGCACTGTTAGGTGCTATTAGGTGAGGGAGGGGCATGAATTAAGGCAAAGTAATGCTGAAGTTGAGAATGTGGGTACATTTAAGGATTTTAGTTGAAACCATAATTAAAATAAAGTGCTGGATATCTACTCCCCCCTCCCCTTAATATATGATGTGACATAAGTCAGTTATTCTTTCTGATGAGATGATGGGCAAAGCATGGGTAACCTAGCTATGAATCTTACATTCTTCCTTTTTCCTAAATTCCCCCAAATATAAAGAACAAGACCCAAAGAATAAGCTGTTGGAACCACTTAAGAGTGGATTTTTACCTGCATCAAGGCATTGCATTTCGGTGTAACCAAATTGCTGCAAATGATGTTTTAGTTCTAGTGGAGCAGACACTAGAGTAGGGTTCAGATAGGAGACATCTGATAAATCACATAAAAATGTGAAAGATTATTTATTGTAGTAAACCTATGTGAACAAAAATGTTGAAAGCTAGAATTATATAAATATTATTTCTAGTTGCTTTTTGCTAGATTCTGTTCCTTACCTTTGGTAAGTTCTTTAAGCTATAAAATGGGGCTAGCGGTACCTGACTCATGGATTTACTGAGAGAATTAAGTATTAAAATGTATGTAATGGTAGATCATGTGGGAGACACAGAAGACACCAATAAATAGTAATTACCTACTTTTTAATCCCTTTTTAGATAATGTTTATTCATGTCAAAGTATGTTAATATATAGAAAGATAGCTGTCATAATTTTTAAAAAATATTAAATGACCACTTTATTAAAAGCAAAATATATTACTACCTACGAGTAATTAACTATTGGGAAAATATACTTATGTCTGTGGTTAATATGCATCATTAAATATAAGGGCTTAAATTGCCAGCTTTAACCAAAGGAATGAATATGGGTATTTGAAAATTTGGTTTGTGTCTTTGGGTAGCATGAATGAATACATTGTGTCCCACTGTCTTCTGGCTTCTAGTTATCATCTGGCAGCTTCTTGCCAAGATTTTGTTTTATTTTTTTAATGGACTTTTTCATAATTTTTTATATTTTAAACATGGTGAAAGTGACTAAGGTTACAAATAAATTGGTTATTCTGGATATTCATTATGTGAAAATCTTGTACTAGTATTTTTTTTACCCATAGAAATTTTTGTTATACTTTTAGCTGCTTCTGCATTCATATATTTTAAAATAAAATATAGTGTTCTTTAATTGCCAATATGGTGTATTAAAATATATTCGATCCACGTTTCTAATTCCCTGTTTGCTCTTCAAAATAAAACCAGCAAAAAAGAAAAAAGAAAATAAAATTAATAAAACCATTATATAAATGTTGTATTTACCTTTTTCCTTTTCATTTTATTTTTTATTTTTTTTCATTATTATTCTGTATTTTTAGGATACATTGATTACATGAATGTTACACAGATTCCAGGAGTACCCATATGCCACCCCCCCACCCCTCCCACAACCCCCCACATGCACATCCCTAAGTGTGGCATAACGCCTCTGATAGTTACACACATTTTG
>PVKH010007616.1:0-20074 GCA_004027955.1 Chaetophractus vellerosus | reverse complement strand
TGCCCTGCCCGTGGCGGCTTTTGCCTGTCCGTGGCAGCTTTTTGCCCTGCCCACGGCGGCTCCGGCCCGCCCATGGCGGCTTGCCATTCTCAAGGCGGTCTGCCCGCTAGGAGAGGTCCCCGGGAACCGAACCGGGCCCGGGGCCTCCCATGTGGTTTCCCAGCGAGCTCTTTATCCACTGAGCTATCTAGCCGGGCCCCATTACATCAATTTCAACAATGTATTGAACATATAGATAGAATATAAATAAGGAAAGAGAAAACTTTAACAATACCATAAAAAACTAGACCTACTAACACATATAGAATACTACACCCAACAGCAAGAGAAAGCACATCTTCTCTAATGCACATGGATAATTCATGAGGGTAGACCATATGTTAGGTCACAAAACAAGTCTCAGTCAATACAAAAATATTTAAACCCTGCAATATATCTTCTCCAACCACAATGTAATGATGCTAGAAATTAATAACTGAGTGAGAACTGGAAAATTCACAAATATTAACCAAAAGGTTAAAGAAGAAACCACAAGGGAAATTTGAAAATATCTTGAGACAAATAAAATGAGAAAACAACATAACAAAACTTATAAGATGCAAGAAAGACTGGGAAAAGAGGGAAATTTATAGCTCTAAATGTTTACTTCATCAAAATCAAAACAAAATATTTGTGCATCAAAAGATTTCATCATTAAAATAAAAAGACAGTCTAAGGAATGGTAGAAAATATCTGGAAACCATACATCCCATAAGGGCTTAATATCCTGAGTATATAAAGAACTCCTACAATTCAACACCAAAAACACAAGCGAATTAAAATTGGGCAAAGACTGTGATAGATATTTCTCCAAAGAAGATATTCAAATATCCAAAAAGCTCATGAAAAGATACTCAAATTCAGTAGCCATTAGGGAATTGCAAATCAAAACCATAATGAGCAAGATACCATTCCACAATCACTAGTATGGCTAGTATAAAAAATAAAAAAGGAAAATATCAATTGTTGGAGAGAATGTGCAGAAATATGAACACTTATTCTATATAAAATGATGCAGATTCTGTGGAAAACATTTTAGAAGTGCCTCAGAAAGTTAAGTATAGAATTTCCATATGATCTGGCCATCCCACTTCATTGAAAACAGGAATTTGAACACATATTGTGCATACCAAAATTCATAGTGGTATTACCCACAATTTCCAAAGATGGAAGAAATTCAAGTATCCATCACTAAATGAATGGATAAAAAAATGTGGCGTGTACATAAAAAGAGATAATATTCATCCATGAAAAGGAAGGAAGTTCTGATACATGCAATAACATGGATGAAACTTGAACACATCTTGTTGAGTGAAATAAGCCAGACACAAAACGCCAAATATTGAATGATCACAATGAAATGAGATATTTAGGATAAGGCAATTAATAGAATCAGAAACCATAACTCAGGTTTTAAGGGTGGTTTCAGGGGGAGGGAGGGTGGAGTTAATACTTAATCAGTGCAGATTTTCTGTTGGGGTTGATGGAAAGGTTTTGATATTGGATTGTGGAAATGGTAGCACAGCATTGTGAATGTGATTGATGTTACTGAACTTTATACCTGAATATGGTTAAAAGCAGAAATTTTAGGTTTTATATGTTACTAGAATTAAAAAAATCCAAAGGACTATGCGATATGAATAGTCAACCCTAATTTAAACTATGGACTATAATTAAAATTATAGCTATAATAATATTCTTTCATCAGTTGTAACAAAGGTAAGACATTTGCAAAAAGTTAATAATATCAGGTTATATGGGAACTCTGTATTCTCCATATGGTTTTTCTGCAAAAGAACAACTTTGCTAATAAAATAAATTATCAAAATTAAGTCCCAGTTGTGGTTTGGAATTGAATGTACCCCCAGAAAAGCATGTTCTTAAAGTTAATTTATTCCTGTGGGTATGAACCCATTGTTCATAGGACCTTTTGATGAGGCTACTTCAGTTAAGGTATGAACCACCTCACTCAGGATGGTTCTTAATCCTATTATTGGACAAAGAGAGAGAAAGCCACAGGAAGCAAGTAGCTTACAAGGAATCTGGAAAGGATAGAAGAGACCAGAAGATGCAGTGTATGTGCCTTGCCACATGACAAACTAACGACCAAAGATTTGCAGTAGTCAGCCCCAGAAGGACACAGTCTTGGGAGGAAGCATCACTTTTATGAAGCCTTGCTTTGGACCTTTCCCCAACCTCAAAGTTGTAAGCTAAAAACTTCCCATTCTTTAAGCTGAACCATTTCAAGATATTTGCTTAAGCAGTCTAGGAAAGCAGGCCCTAAATACAAAGCTTATTTATCTGAAGATATTGCAAAATGTGTAATGCTACCCAACACACAGCTTCTAACATTATATCATGAAAGCTGTCTTTATATATATTATAAAATATATACATATAATTTTTGAAAGAATAAGCCTAAATTAGAAATGTACTGTGGTTCACTTTGGAAACCCAAAGAAAATGCAAGGTATCATCCAGGCGGATATTCTCTTACATGGGAAAAACAAAATGGAAAGAACTGCAGGATGATGAAATTATCACCTTTAAACTGAAAGCTGAAAGGAAGATACCATAATTTTTATAGATGAATAGTAGCCTGCTATCCTTAATTATTTCTTTTCTTTTGGGTAACTATTGAATAATAATGTAAATAAGGAAAATTGGCAGCTTTACCTAGGCTTCAGCATTTCTAACTTTGTAATGTAGGTGCAATAAACTATCTAAGACTTCTGTATATTCTGGACCAAGGCTACAAACCTTCTTTTGAGAGGAAACAGCTACTAAATATTTGCTGAATGGAAAATTAATAATCTAACTAGGGATGCTTACAAGGAATATTTTATTTTTCAGTTGTTTTTCTCCTTGATTCTACTTGATTATCTCTTCATCCCAATTTCATTTATAATTTTATATTATTATATTATCATTGTTGGAACACTATCAAAGTGTTCTAATAATTTTTATCTTTCATTACTATATGATGTCACTATTTTATATACTTTAAAAATATATGTGTGTACATATATATTTATATATATGAGAGAATTAATGTGGATACATAGGTGTCTGTGTATGTGTGCATGTGTATCAGTCCCTATGTCCCTATGTAATTATTGACTCATGCTACATACCACTATTTTGTCAAGGAACTGGATGATAGATGAAATAATAATGCCAAAAATAGCTAAGATTTTAATGACACCTTACAGCATTCCTGAAATTGTTTCATATGAATTATCTTAATTGCTCATATACACAAGTAAATATTAAAGCACTTTTCAATCCTGAAAAATACCATAGCTTTGGATGAATTCCTATTTCTTATAAAAATGTCTTCATGGAAATAGAACAAATCAATGAAAAATAAAGATTCCTAAGTTGCAGCCATAGTCTGGTTTTATATTAAAATTAAGACAGTTTAAAATTAATCCATAAAACCTATGAAGTGAAAGTTTTTAATTTCACCTTGATTGATTTCAGTGTTTGAAATAGAATACATTTTAAAGAAAGTTAGATAATTTTAATATTATTATTTTTAATAAGGTTTATTTTATCTACTATGAAGATGAGAAGCTTAAATTAGCAATAGATATCATAAAAGAGCAGCCAAAAGGGTGTGACTGTCCAACTTTTTTAACGGTTGACATGTTTGATACAAGAAGGAAACTTTCTTCTTATTTTTGATGTGGTAAATTCTTTAGGACATTCTCATGTAAATTTATTAAGTTGTGATTATAGCAAAAATATCCATTTATCCAATGGGATTTATATAGTTTTTATAAGTACTATAGATTATGATATATATTAACATGGCAGATAGATCCTCCTCTATAAATATTGTGAAACAGTTTTCTTTTCATTAAAAAAGGATGTACACACCCAGAGAACACCTTAAATGATCTATGAGTTTATCTCTGCAAATTAGATATAAAATTTAAAATTAAGAAAAATCACAAGTGCCATGAAAATGGAAAAAAGTCAACATCAATCAAACATGTCTTACAAATTTTGGAAGATCTATACCAAAGGAATGGAAACCGACTTAGCCCAGAAAAAAAGGCATAAATCTAACTGTCTTCATAAATCCAAACTAGGATTAAAGCCAACTGATTTACCACAAGGGTGCCAAGTACATCAGCTGGGAAACAAATGGTTCTGGGAAAACTGAATATCCACATAGAAAGAATGACTTGGATCCCTACCTCATAACATATACAAAAATTAACTCTAAATGCATCAAGGACTTAAACATAAGAGATAAGCAATAAAATTCTTAAACATATTCATAGGGTGAATCCTTCATAACCTTGGATTTAGTAGTAGTAAAAAAAAAGGGCTGCCGATGTGAATTGCCCAAAATCTTCTGGATTGATAAAAGGTATTTACTTGGGCAAAACTTACAGTTACAAGGCCATAAAAAGGCCAACTCAAGGTTGCTTTCTCACCAAAATCAGTTGCTATGTGTTGAAGCACGTTGGTCACTGATCTCTGGCTGGTCTCTGCATCCCCTCTGGGCTTCCTCTTCCTCTTGAGTCTCCACTGCTCTCCTTCTTCCCTTCTATCTGTGTGAATGGACCAATATGCAGATGTAGCAAGGGGATGGAGACTTTGATTTGACCTGAGTCACACCTAGTGACTTAGTCAAATCAAAAACATTAATCTTAACAGGTAAGCTAATCAAAGACACTTCAGCTGAATTTAATGCAATTTATCACACGCAGAGGAATAGACTAGTTTACAAACATAATATTTCTCCTTTTGGAATTCATAAAATAATATCTGCCATATTCCACCCTCTGAATCTCAAAAAGACATTACAATATTCCAACAAACCTTAAATCATTTCAGTAGCAATGCTGAATACAAATTCACATCAAAATCAGTTGTAGGAATACAGTTTGTCTTGGGGCAAATTTACCTCTGGGTATAGACCTTTGAAACTTACAAAAAAAGTTATCTGCTTCCAATAAACAAATGAGGCACATACATAGGATAAACATTTTCATTGTCATAAGGAGAATTTGGGAGAAAAATATGTGTCACATGTCCCCAAGTGTTCTGAAAACCTGAATGCCATACCCATTAGATTTAAAAGTCTGAGAGTCATCCTTAAAACAATAGTTTCTTCTCCTTGGGGGCTCTTGGGGTCCCACTCTTTCCACAGGCTTTCCCAATGGCCATACTTTTGATTACACCCTCTTCAAGCATCTGCATGATGACCAAGCTCCAGACCTCATCCTTCAAGAACATTTCAGTGATGCCTACACTTTCCCAAATCTCTGGGGCACAGTCTCATTTCCCTTAGTACAGTGAGGTGGCAGCAACATTCTCTTTAGTATCTGGAATACAAACCTAACCCTCATAGAGTAGTAGGGTGGTGACCTAACTCTCCCCAACCTATGGGGCACAGGCCCACTCAGGTCAGAGAAGTGGGGTATTGACCTAACTCTCTCCAACCACCTAGGAAGGTGCCCCACTCTCTCTGCAGCCTGGGGTAGCCAAACAGTGGGCTGCAACATCCACCCTCTTCAAATGCTGGGGGAAATGCTCCAAACACATGGGTGGTGTCCTTCTCTTGGCCCAAGGAGATGTCTTAATTCCACACCTCAGCTTCCATAGTTTTCCTCTTAAAGCAATTTTCCCCTCCATCTCTCTCCTCCATGTCCCTTTTATTCCAAACTGACAGTGGTTTTGTTCATACATATCTTGCAAAAAGTTTGTTGGCTTACCATGCAGGAAACAGGGGTCCAGACCATCAGACAGTAAGACTTTCCACAAGTACTTCCTGGATAACTGAATTTCTGATCCTGACTTACAAGCTCTAAGTTTAGTTAATTCCTTGAATGAGTCACAGTCATCTGTGGGCTTGGTTTCCAGAGGCTTGAAATTTCCAGAATCAGGCTCCAGTTTCTTGTGCCCAGCAATTCAGTCCTCAGCTAATCTATTTCTGCTCACATTTTCCTATAAGCTGCAGGGAGAAGCCAGGCCATGTTCTACACATTTAGTTTGAAAATCTCATCTAAATGTCTAAACTCATCATTTTCAAATTCTGCCTTCCATATAACATCTCAAGTCAATCTTGCTAAATTCTCTGCAACTTTAAAACACCAATCACCTTTCCTCCAGTTTCCAATAATAGTTTCATCGTTTCCTTCTCTGCCTTTATCAGAAATAATGTTATGCTTCATATTCCTAGTTTTAAAGCATTCTAGGCCTTTTCCATCAAACATCTCACAATTCCTCCAAAAAATATCCCTTACTCATTTATAAAATTGTTCCAGCACTTTTGGTAATTGCAAGCAGCACAAACCCACTCAACTGGTACAAATTTCTGTATTAGTCTTACAAAGGGCTGCTGATGCACAGTACCAGAAATATGTTGTACTTTTTAAAGGGTATTTATTTGAGGTAAAATCTGGCAGTGCCAAGATCAAATCAAGGCATCAGAAGAGTTGCTTTCTTACCAAAGTCAGCTATTGTTGATTCTGTGTTACATAAAGAGAAAACTTAGCTAATCATATGTGTAAATTAAATACCAAAGGTTAGTTCTAAATTATATATTTTGAAAATTGATTTTATTTCATCAAGATCAATAATGTATGTAGCTAAAAATAAAGCAGCAATATGAAGAATGTATCAAAAATTCATAGATTTCCCTCCTATCTCTCACTATGCATCCCAATCCCATGATCCAGCAACTTCCTACTTCAATAATTTCCTTTTATCTCTTGGGTTTAAAATTCAGGTTTCTAAATATTATGCTTTACCTGTCATTTTTTATTTGATAATTTCAGAATGTCAACATTTGTTCTCTATTATGGTAAATGAGATCTTTATTTTATTTTCCACAACCAATCCATCTTTATAATTTTCCAAAACACAATATATTCTGTTCAGATCTTTACACAATAATTATATTCTTCTGAAAACAAAAGTATTATTATTTACTAAGATAAGAGATGTTTTGTATTTTCTGTTACATATAGGTTTAATTTTTTTAGAGTAAATAATTCCTTCATCTTTTCCTGCATAATTTTCTCTATAGCTCTCAGATCCTTCAAGTGACTGGCAATCTGTGTATGGGTGACTTTTTATTTTCATTTCAACTGGGCATGTCCAAATTAGTAACTTGTGAGAGTCTTTTTCTCTGTGGCCTGTAAACAAATTCTCTTACTGTGTCAAAAAAATACCTGAAAAATGTAATTGTCCAGCAAAATGGGAGAAGAGATCTAGTTATCTCAAAATTCAATATGCAAGCATTTAATTATTATCCTGTTTCCAGAAGTGGATCCATTTCTTTAGCATAGTTTTTTAGAGTTTAGAGCCTCTTTGATGCCATTTCTCCAGAAATTAAACCTACTCTTTACCCGTGAGGGTGTGCAAGGGAAGATGTAGTAACTTGACAATGCAAGTTCAGTAGGTTCTACAGAAATAATTATTGAACATCTACTATATTGCTGATATTAAACTAGTTGCTGGTAACTTTTTATTGTCATTTGCCCTTAAGACACTTGTAGTCAAGTTCATGGAAAACTATATATGCCATTATAAGATTAAATAAAATTCAATTTAGAAAAATTTATGTTATATTAGAATAGGTAGTGATCTCTGGGAATTAAATTTAGTAAAATTGTTTTATTGAATTAGAGAGAAGATTTTGGTGGAGAGAAAAGAGCAAAAAAGCATTTCAGGCAGTTTAAATTACAAAATGTGTGAAACTTGAAAAAACTTCATGTAAATATCTTTCTTCAGTTTTCCTTTTCTGTATATCCAAAGAGGAATTTTAATATAATTCATAATTAGAATAAATTCATTGATAATATATTCTATTGACATATAGTTGTAACAAAACTTATACATTATATGTTTTTCTAAAAAGTATTAATATATGTCTATAAATAACACATTTTACTAAATATGTTTCTAATAAAATTTATACATATTAGAATTAATTTCATATTCACACACCTATACTATACTAAGTCCTAAAATCTTTTACTTAGAATTCAACAGAATCCTGTCATTGAAGTGCTATTATTATTATTCTTATTTTTCAGATACAAAACTTTGACTTGTCCATTGTTACACATTTAGTTAGTCAAAGGAAGGAGAGGAATTCACACCCAAATTGTTCAAGATGAAGGGGCTCAAATAACACAGAACTATGCTCATCACAATTGCCTCTCTTTCAAATTAAACACACTAAATAAATTAAAATTTCAATATTCTCTCCCACAAAGAATCAGAACTTCTGAACTTTGGAGATACTAAGAAAATTGAGTAGTAAGTATCTAAGCCAGACGAGGAAGTAAATCATCTTTTTTTTTTTTTTTTGAGTACTATGGAACAAGTTAAGAAGGAAAGTGGTCAGAAAAGCAATTACTTGGGGAGCAGCCAAATTAAAAAGGATAGACCTGAATGAGTCATAAATCTGAAAGTAGTAGATGAAGAGGGAGAATCTTGTTAAGAGCCAAGGAAAGTATAATAGAGAAAAGAAAATGTATGTACTGTCGGGCAAAGGCAGAAAAGGAATAATTGCCTGGGAGGATGTGCACTTGGTAAAAGCATCTGGAGATTATCTGAAATTATTCCTTTTTGATAGTTGAAGGGGGATCCATATTTTTTATATTATAAGCATTATTTTTAAAGATGTTTTAGATTTACAGAGAAGTTACATCGAAATTATAAGGAATTATCATATACCCCACTCCCCACATCTTTCTCCATTAATAACATCTTAAAATATTGTAGATTTGTTACAGTTGATGAATTAATATTGAAGCATTGCACTAGCCAAAGTCTGTAGTATACACTGTGGTTTACACTTAATTCCAATGCTCTAAAAATTTCCTATGTTCTACCTAATAATCTCTCCTCTTCCCCTCAGAGCTTCTGGTAACCACTATCTTTATAACAATGTTACATGTTTTCCCATTACTAAAAAAATAAAATTAACTTTACTTTATCCATGGTTGCAGTCCTCCCTTATGTTTGTTCGTTCCTCAACCTTGAAGATTTAGGGATGGTGATACCCGCTCTGCCTCAGATTGAGGGGAGGCTTAGATCATAGGGGGCAGATGGAAGGATCTGTTTTGTTTGCAGTTTTAGATAATCTCTGTTTTTGAGGATGGGAGTTGTCTGTCATCATCATTTTGTTTCTTTTCCTGGGTGAGTCCAATGAACTGGAGAGTAGTGTTGGCCACAACTCTTCTGAGATTCAGGGCTCAACTGGTATAAGAACATACTGAATATTTAAATATATAAGACATCTATTTAAATATGGAAATAATGTTAATTATAGGTTGATTAAAGGGGCAGAAGAATCATGTGTAGGGAAATTATAAATGAGGCTAACTCTGTTACATTAGGGAAATAGACTGACCCTTTATTTGAAAATATAGCAGGACTCCCCAGGATAAGAGATTAATATTTTGTTGTTTACTGTGTGGATCTTCACGCACTGAGAAAATTTCCTATGACAAGATGAACACATTCATATTTCACAGAAGCATGCCCCAAGTCCATTTTCTCCCACACATCCCTCACCACAGTCACACTGACCCAATGACCCTACCCTGTGATATTTGTCAGAAGAATATTCCCACAACTTTATTTTCAATCACAGAACTCCACCTCCTCAGAGCTCACCTATTCCTTCTTCCTGCCCTCCCCCTAGTTCCATGGATTACCCAACCCAAAGCCCAACCCAATTCACCAACACATTCAGACACCATTGACTCCACTCACATCCCTGAATCACCATCACCCCCCATTCACTGTCAAACCAACCCCTTCCATCTTATCATAAATTTTGGCCAGATTGAGACTTGGCTCACCAATCTGTACTCTTTTTCTATCTCCTGGTAACTTATATTCCAGATTCTATGTCTGTGAGCCTGCTCAATATATTTAGGTCATATCAATGAGATCATGCAATATTTGTCCTTTAGTTACTGTCTTCATACACTCAAAGTAACATCTTCAAGTATTGCATGAGTCAATACTTCATTCCTTCTAACAGCTGAGTAATGTTCCATTGCATGTGTATACCATATTTCGTTTATCCATTCATCTATTGATGGACATTTGGGTTGTTTCCAGCATTTGGCAGTTGTGAATATATTGTGATGAACATTGGAATGCATATACCTGTTTGTGTACCTGCTTTCAGTTCTTCTGGATATACTCCTAATATTGGAATTTCCAGATAATACAGCAATTCTATACTTAGTTTCCAGAGGAGCTGCCAAAACTTCTTCCACAGTGGCTACACCATTCTACAGTTCCACTAGCAATGTATGAGTGTTCCTTTTCCTCCGCATTCTCTGCAACACTTGTAGTTTTCTTTTTTCTTAAATAACAACCAGTTTTATAGTTGTAAGATGATATCTCACTGTAGTTTTGATTTGCATTTTTGTAATAGCTAGTGATGTTGAACACCTTTTTGTGTGCTTTATAGCAATTTGTATTTACTTTTTGGAAAAGTGTCTATTCAAACCCCTTGCCCATTTTTTTAAAAATTGGGTGTTAGTCTTTTTATTTTTGAGATGTAAGTTTTCTTTGTATATGCTGGATATTAGGTCCTTATCAGATAAGTGACTCCCAAATATTTTCTTTCATTGTGTAAGCTGCATTTTCACTTTCTTGATGAACTCCTTTGAAGCACAAAAGTTTTCAATTTTGAGGAGGTCCTATTTATCTATTTTTTCTTTGTTGCTATGCCTTGGGTATGAAGTTTAAGAAACCCTTTCTTACTACAAGATTTCATGGATGTTTCCTTACATTATTTTCTAGGAGTTTTATGATCTTGACTCTTTTACTTAGTTTTTTGATCCATCTTGAGTAAATTTTGTATACACCATGGAATGATGATCCTTTCTCATTCATTTGGATATGAATATCCAGTTCCCCCTGCACCAATTGTTCTAAAGGCTGTTCTGTCCAGTTGAGTGGGATTGGTGGCCTTACCTAATATCAATTAAGCACGTATGTGTGGATCTATATCAGAAGTCTCAATTCAGTTCCATTGGTCAGTATATTTATCCTTGTGCCAATACCATACAGTTTTGACCACTGTATTTTTGTAGTATGCTTTAAAGTAAGGTACCATGATTCTTCTAATTTCATTTTTCTTTTTCAATATGTTTTTTTAAACAAATCACTTTTATTGATATACATTAAAAAAACATGGATTATCCAAACAGTAAAATTAATGGTATTTGGTATAATCACATAGTTGTGCATTCATCAATTCAATCATTTTTAAAGCATTTTCATTATTACAATAATAATAATAAACAACAATAAACAAACAAATAAACAAACAAAACTCATCACCTCTTATTAGGGAATTCTTGCCCTTCCAAATAAATTTCATAATTGTCTTCCATTTCAGTGAAAATGCTGTTGTAATCTTTATTAGGATTGCATTAAAGGTGTAAATCAATTTGAGAAGGGCAGACATCTTAATGATATTTAGTCTTCTATCCATGAATATGGAATATTATTCCATTTATTTAGGTTTTCTTATTTTTATGCGTCAAAGTTGTATAGTTTTCTGTGTATAAGTCCTTTATATCCTTAGTTAGGTATACTCCTACATATTTGATTCCTTTAGTTATTGTAAATGAATTTTTTTCTTGACTTCCACCTCAGATTGCTCATTATTAGCACAAAGAAATGATACTTATATTTGTGTGTTGATCTTATATCCTACCACTTTACTGATATCATTTAACAGCTCTATAAACGTTGATGTAAACTTTGGAGGACTTTCTACATATAGGATCATGTCATCTGCTAATAGTGAGCTTTACTTCTTCCCTTTCCAACTTAGATGCCTTTTAGTTATTTTTTCTTACTTCACTGCTCAAGCAAGTACTTCTAACAAAA
This sequence comes from Chaetophractus vellerosus, assembly GCA_004027955.1. Lineage (NCBI taxonomy): Eukaryota > Metazoa > Chordata > Mammalia > Cingulata > Chlamyphoridae > Chaetophractus > Chaetophractus vellerosus. The sequence continues at coordinate 8,140 of PVKH010007616.1, read as the reverse complement.
TGTTAAATAAAAACTGTGACAGTGGGCATCTTTGTCTTGTTCCAGATTTTAGAGTGAAAGCCTTTAGCATTCATCATTAAATATGATTAAATATGATGCTATCTGTGGGTTTTTCATATATACCCTTTATCATGTGAGGAAGTTTCCTTCTATTCCTAGCTTTTAAAGTGTTTTTACCAAGAAAGAATGCTATATATTGTCAAATGCCTTTTCTGCATCAATAGAAATGAGCATATGAATTTTTCTTTTGATCTGTTAATGTGCTGTATTACATTGTTTGATTTTCTTATGTTGAACTATCTTTGTGTACTTAGTATAAAACTATCTTGAACATGGTGTTTAATTCATTTGATGTGTTTTGGATATGATAAACAAATATTTTTTGAGGATTTTTGCATCTAAGTTCATTAAAGTGAATACTCCCTAGTTTGCTTTTCTCATGGTGTCTTTATGTGTTTTTTGTGGGTCATGTTGGCATCATAGAAAGAGTTAGGTAATGTTTCCTCCTTCTATATATTGGAAGAGTTTAAGCAGGATTGGTGTTAGTTCTTTCTGGAATAATTGTTAGAATTCACCCATGACGCCTCCTGACCCTGAACTTTTCTTATTTGGGAAGTTTTTCATAAGTACTTCAATCTCAATACTTGTGATTGGTCTCTTGATTTCTTCTTTTTTTTTTTTTCATTTTTCTTTCATCAGTTCATGTTACTTGCTTGTTTCTGGAAATTTGTCCATTTCATCTAAGTTATATGTGTTTGTGGCGTACAATTTATGCAGAGTTCTCTTATAATAGTCTTTATTTCTGTGGGAACAGTGTAATACCCCCTCATTTTTAATTTTACTTCTTTGCAACTTCTCTCCTTTTTCTTTGTTATTCTCATTGAGGGTTTGTCAATTTTATTAATCTTTTCAGAGAACCATTTTTTGGTATTGTAAACTTTTATAGTGCTTTTTCATCTCAATTTCATTAGTTCTGTTGTAATCATTGTTATTTCCTTCCTTCCATTTGCTTTGGAGTTAGTTTGTTGTTCTTTTTGTAGTTCCTTCAGTTGTGAAGTTAAGTCATTGATTTTAGATCTTTCTTCTTTTTAAATATAGGCATTTATGGCTGAAATTTTCCCTTTCAGGAGTGCTTTAGCTGCATCCCATAAGTTTTGATATGTTGTGTTCTCATTTTCATTAGTTTTGAAGCAGCTACTGATTTCTTTGGCAATTCTGTTTATCTTGATTGGCTTATTCAGAAGCAAAAGTTTGCTTCTTTTTCTAGTCTATGGTTTTATTTCATTTTGTTTTGTGTTAAGGGTCCTCTTTGACACTTGGTTCCACTTATTCTGTATCTTTGTAGTTGTCCATGTTCCCCTTCAAAAAATATTAGGTCAAAAAGAAAGGAAAGAAAGAAGAGAAAAAGAATAATTATATTTAAAAAGTTGGAAAATGAGCCATAAAATTTCAAGGAAAAAGGTAACTAGAGGGGATTGTGGGAAAATGACTGATGGGTTACACAGATAAACCTCAGCTCTCACTAAAATAACAGAAAAAAAGCCATAAGCTGCTTTGGTGGCTTGCTTTGGGGTACGGCAATCCAGGACACTGTTTCGCAACTCCCAGAAGAGTGAGGGTCAGAGAGAGGAAGAAACTAAACTAAGTAATTGAACATATACAACAACAAGGAAATAGAATAGGAGGAACAAAGTGTCAAAGTGAAAAATTACCACACACACAAAAATTAACAACAAAATAAAACCATAGAATAGTTGAGAAAACCTAATCAACTGAACAAACCCATCAAGATAAACAGATGCTTAGACACCAACAAAACATTACAATTCATACTATGAAACAGGAAGATATGGCTCAGTCCAAAAAACAAACTAAAAGCCAGGAGGAGATGAAGAACATGGAGGAGCTAATCAAAGATGTTCAAACAAATATCATAAATTAACTTAATGAAGTGAAGGAAGAGATTAAGGACATTCAGAATACTCTGGGAGAACATACTGAAGAAATTGTAAACGTACCTAAAAAGATAATGGCTATGATGGTCATGAATGGCACAATGCAAGAAATAAAAAATACACTGGAAGCACACAACACCAGATTTGAACAGGCAGAGGAAAGAATTAGTGATGTGGAAGACAGTACATCTGAAATCAAACAGTAGAACAGATAGATGAAAAGAGAGAAAAAATTCAGCTGGGTTTTGGGGATTTGAATGACAATATGAAATGCACAAATATATGCATTATCGGCATCCCAGAAGGAGAAGAGAAGGGCAAGGTTCCAGGAGGAGGGAGATGGATGTACATGTCCAGGAAGCACAGTGCACCCCAAACAGTATAAATCCTAATGGGCTAACTCCAAGGCACATACTTATCAAATTGTACAATGCTCAAGACAAAGAGAGAATACTGAAAGCAAAAAGCGAAAAGAGAACCATCACATACAAGGGGAGTTCAATAAGATTAAATGTTGATTTCTCATCTGAAACCATGGAAGGAAAAAGGCAGTGGTATGATATAGTTAAGGTGATAAAAGAAAAAAAAATGCCCAGCCAAGAATACTCTATCCAGCAAACCTGACATTCAAAAATGAGGGAGACCTCAAAATAGTCATAGATAAACAGAAATTAAGAGAATATTTCAATAAGAAACCTGCACTACAAGAAATACTAAAGGGATTTCTGTAGGTGGAAAGGAAAAAAACAGGAGAGAAAGAGTTGGAGGAAAGAGTAATAACAACTAAAATGTTAAAAAGAGAAATAAAGACAACATATGACATATATAAACCTAATGAAAATATGGCTAATGTAAGTAATTTCTTTACAGTAATAACATTGAATGTTAATGGATTAAACTCAACAGTCAAGCAACTCAGATTGGCAGAATGAATAAGGAAGTATGACCTATCTATATGCTGTCTACAAGAAATCCGCCTCAATCCCAGGGATGCAAGGATGCTGAAAGTGAATGGTTGGAAAACAATTTTACATGCAAACAGTAACCAAAAATGTGCAAGAGTAGCTATACTAATAATATAAAACAAAATAGACTTTAAATTCTAAACTATTGTAAGAGGCAAAAAGGACACTATATATTTAAAAAGGGGGGGTGGATATTCCACCAAGAAGAAAGAACAATCATAAATACTTATATACCTAACCAGGACACCTCAAAATACATGAAGCAAACACTTGAAAAACTAATTGGAGCAGTAGATGCCTCTACAATTATAGTGGCAAACTTTAATACACCATTAACATCATTAGACAGAACATCTTGACAGAGAGTCAATAAAGAAACAAAGACATTGAATAATACATTAGAGGATGTGGACCTAATAGATATACAAACAAAGAACATTACATTCTAATATAGCTGGATATTCATTCTTCTTGAGTGCACATGCATAATTCTCCAGGATAAACCACATGCTAGGCCACAGAACAAATCTCAATGAATTCAGAAAGATCAAAATTATACAAGGTAATTTCTCTGACCACAATGGAATAAAGCTGGGAACCATTAAGGGGCAGAGAACCAAATTAGGCAAAAAGGTATGGAAGTTAAACAACACAATCTTAGACAAAGAGTGGGTCAAGGAGGAAATCTGAAAAGAAATCAATAACTACCTTGAAATGAATAAAAATGTACCAAAACCTATGGGATGCAGCAAAAGCAGTTCTGAGAGGGAAATTCATATCCATAAATGCCTATATTAAAAAAGAAGAAAGAGCTAAAATCAAAGACCCAACAGTACACCTGGAGGGATCAGAAAAAGAACAACAAACTAACCCACAGGAAGTAGGAAAAAGAAATAACAAAGATTGAAGAAGAACTAAATGACATTGAAAATAAGAAAGCATTGGAAATCATAAACAAAACCAAAAGCTGGTTCCTTGAAAAGATTAATAAAATTGCCATACCCTTACCTAGATTATCAAAGATAAAATGAGAGGAGATGCAAATACATTAAATCTGAAAAAAGGAAGGGGATATCACTACTGACCCCACATAAATAGAGTATCATTGGAGGATACTTTGAAAATTTATATGACAGCAACATGGATAATTTAGAGGAAAAGGACAAATTCCTAGAAACACACAAGTAGCCTTCATTGTCAAAAGAAGAAATTGATGAACTCAACAGACCAATTACAAGTAAAGAGATAGATTTAATGATCAAAAGACTCCTCATTAAGAAAAGCCCAGGACCATATAGCTTCACAGGTGAATTCTACCAAACATTCCAGAATGAACTAACACCAATCCTGCTTAAACTCTTCCAAAAAATAAAAGTATAAGGAACATTGCCTAACTCATTCTATGATGCCAAAATCACCCTAATACCAAAGCCAAACAAAGATGCCACAATAAAGGAAAACTATAGACCAATCCCTCTAATGAACCCAAATGCTAAAATCCTCAACAAAATACTTGCTAACCATATTCAACAACACATCAAATAAATTATACACCATGACCAAGTGGGTTTCATCCCTGGTATGCAAGGATGGTTCAACATAAGAAAATCAATCAATGTAATACACCACATTAAGAGATTGAAAGAAAAAAAAACACACATGATCATAACTATAGATGCAGAAATGCATTTGACAAAATACAGCAACCTTTCCTGGTAAAAACACTCCAAAAGATAGGAATAGAAGGAAACTTCCTGAACATGATAAAGGGTATATATGAAAAACCCACAGCTAACATCATATTCAATGCTGAAACCCTAAAAGCTTTCACTCTAAGATCAGGAACAAGACAAAGATGGCCACTTTCACTGCTTCTATATAACAGGTTTAGAAGTACTCACTTGAGCACTAAAGCAAGAAAAATACATAAAATGCATCCAAATTGGAAAGGAAGAATTGAAAATTTCACTATTTGCAAATGACATAATCCTATACATAGAAAACCCTGAAAAATCTACATCAAAGCTTATAGAGCTTATGAATTAGTTCAGTAAAGTTGCAGGATATAAGATCAATGTGCAAAAAATCAGTAGCATTTCTATATACCCATAATGAACAATCTGAGGAGGAAATCAAGAAAAAAAAATCCAATTTACAATAGCAACTAAAAGAATCAAATACCTAGGAATAAATTTAAGTAAAGATGTAAATGACTTACATGCAGAAAACTGCACAACACTGTTAAAAGTAATCAAAGAGGACTTAAATAAATGGAATAATATGCCCTGTTCATGGATAGGAGGACTAAACATCATTAAGATGTCTAGCCTACCCCAATTGATCTTCAGATTTAATGCAATCCCAATAAAAATCACCACTGCATTTTTCTGAATTGGAAATACCATGAAATTTATTTGGATGAGCAAGAGGCCTAGAATAGCCAAAGGCATATTGAAAAAGAAAAAATGAAATCAAAGGAACCACAATACCTGATTTTAAAACATACTACAAGGCTACAGTGGTCAAAACTGTATGATATTGTCACAAGGATAGATATACTGATGAAAGGAACCGAATTGAGAGTTCTGCTATAGATCCTTGCATATAGAGTTAACTGATATTCAAAAAGGGCACCAAGCCCATTCAACTAGGAGAGAATGGCCTCTTCAACAGTTCATGCTTGGAGAACTGGATATCCACATCCAAACATATGAGAGTAACACCATTTCCCACCTTATACAAAAATTAACTCAAGATGGATCAAAGATCTAAACTTAAGAGCCAGGACCATAAATACCTTGGAAGACAATGTAGGGAAGCATCTATAGGATCTTGTAATAGGAAATGGTTTCATGAATTTTACACTCAAAGCATGAGCAGCAAAAGAAATAATAGATAAATGGAACCTCCTCAAAATTCAAAACTTTTGCACCTCAAAAAAGTTTGTCAAGAAAGTGAAAAGGCAGCCTACTCAATGGCAGAAAATATTTGGTAGCCATATATCTGATAGCAGCCTAATATGCTGCATATATAAAGAAATCATACACCTCGAAAATGAAAAGACAAACAACCCATTTAAAAAGCGGGAAGTGATTTGAATATACATTTCCCCTAAAAAGAAATACAAATGGCTAAAAAACACATGAAAAGATGTTCAACACCACTAGTTATTAGGGAAATTCAATTCAAAACTACAATGAGATACCATCTTATACCCATTAGACTGGTGATTCTTAAAAAATCAAATAACTGCAAGTGTTGGAGAGGATGTGAAGGAATGGGAACCCTCATCCAATGCTGGTGGGAATGTAGAATGGTACAGCCATTGTGGAGGACAGTTTGGCAGTTCCTCAGAAAACTACCTATAGAACTGTCATACAATCCAGCAATTCTACTGCTGGGTATATACTCAGAAGAACTGAGATCAGGACATGAACATATATATATATATGCATGTATATGCACACCAATGTTCATAGCGGCTTTATTCATTGTTGCCAAAATTTGGAATCAACACACATGCCTTTCAACAGATGAATGGATAAACAAATTGTGGTATATACATACAATGGAATATTACTCATCTGTAAGATGGAAAACAGTATTAACACGAGGGATTACACAAATGAACCTTGTGGAACTTATGTCAAGTGAAGCAAACCTGGTACTGAATGACAAATATTACATGCCTTCATTGATATGAATTAAGCAAATTGAGCAGATTCACAGAGCTAAAGCCTGGAAGACAGGTTTGCAGGAGGTAAAACAGGAGAAGAAGTTTATCATCTGTTGCCCATATAGGCAGAATCTCTGATGGGGGAGGTGTGGGATTGAACAGTGGAAGGGCATGGCAGTGGTTTAATGATACTATTAGGTTAGGCGATGCTGGGGTTTCAGGGAAGTGGGATGGGAAAGGTTGGTTGGACTGTTCATGGAACTGTGGCGAGGGTTGGTGGCGGAGAAGGTGAACATTGGGGATTAGTGGGTACATGGTTGAAACTACAATGTTTGGAATACTCTTTTGGCAATATGGCAAGTGAGGGTTGCTGGTTTGGGGTGTTGGATGTGGGGGGCATTCAGGTCAGGGAACACCTTGGGCAGGCTTCTAGGGGTTTTGTGAATGTTCATCTTGCCATAGGGTGCTATATAAGTGAGTGGAGATCCATATAATGAGTGGCAAGGTGGTAGACTCCCATCCTGGTGAGGCTTGCTATGTTCTCAAATAGAGGAGCAGGAGTCTCTTGAGAGAATGGGCAGTGCCTAATAGGGGAGGGCAGACCAGTGTGTCAAGGGCTCAGTGTTCTTGCAAGTAACTATGAAATTTTTCCTTCAAGGAGTGAAGCCTGATGGTTGCCATGGTTTCTGAGGGGAGGGAGAGGGAGGAAAAGAACTGATGGGACAGGGGACATTTTGGGGGAGATGGAAATGTTCTACATGATCTTGCTATAATGGATACAGGCCATGGTAAATTGCATCAAAGTTTATATAAGTTTATGGTACAAAATGTAAATCATAATGTAAACCATTTACCATGGTTGGCAGCTATGTTTCAGTATTTGTACATTAGTTGTAACAAATGTACCATCCACATATACAACATTATTAATTGGGGAAGGGGGAAAAGGGGGTGGATGTTGGGTATATGGGAGTCCCCTATATTCGTTAAATGATTTTCTGTAACCTAAATCTTCTTTGAGGACAAAATGAAAAAAGTAAGACACTAAGGGAATAAAAGGAAGACAATGCCAATGTACATATAGGAGAAGAGAACTTATAATGATGAAAGGGAAATTTTTTTTTAATTTTTTTTTTTCATTATTTTTATTATCACAAATTTTTATTTTTTAATTTTATTTTTTAAATTTTTTGTATTGTACTTCTTCTTTTTAAAACTATCAACAATAATTATGTTCTTATTAATCGTATTTGCCTATTTTATTGGCATCATTTTAAAGATGTTTTGGATCACATAAGGGTTACAACTGTGGCAGGGGAGGATCACATCTGCGGTGTGTCAGAGACAGGGGATACATGGCAGGGAGCTCACCTGGGCATACATATTGTAAATATGTTCAAATATTCATGGGGCATTATCATGGTGGGTGGAAATTCACATAATAACCAAAGGAATATCAAATTCCCAGCTTGGGAAGCTCTGCCACATTCTCTAATAGATCAGCAAGAATCCCCAAAATACAGGTGTAATGACTAGTGAAGGAG
>PVKH010007615.1:0-20078 GCA_004027955.1 Chaetophractus vellerosus | reverse complement strand
GCAGCCTTCCCACCCTAGAGCCTCTGCACTTGTTTCCCTTCCTCCATTTGTCTGGCTGACTCTGTCCATTCATTTAGGTTCAGCTCAAATGTGCCTTCCTCAGAGAAACCTCCCAGGCTACATGGGTTCCTTGTTAGAGTCTCTCTTAGCGCATCACTCTCCTTCACAGTCTTTATCACAATTGTAATTAAATAATTAATTCTTTAGTTAGTAGTTTGATGTCTCTTATTGGCTAGACTGTAAATTCTATTGGATGGGAAATAGGTCTTTCTTATTCTTCGTTTTAAGCCTGGTAGCCTCTGGCACATAGCAGGTGCTCCACAAATATTTGTTAAATGAATAAGGCTTGATCCTCTCCTACCCCATCCCCACAAATTAACACTCAGCCTCTGTTTCAGCACTTCCAAAGACAAGGTGCCTGCTTTCCACTCCAACCCCTGGCCATCTTTGCACAGTTCTTAGATCTTAAGCGCAGCAGGAAAGAAAAAATAATGTAGCTCTGAAGGTCTCAAGTAACCTCTTTGGTTTATAGCACAAATGAGGCATTTTATAAGATAGCCAATTAACCTGTGGTTGTTTATTTTAATGGACAGTTTTCTCTCCCTCTTTCTCTGGCGTTTAGATGTGGAATACTCGGACGACCACTGCCATTTGGTGAGTTAAGTCTTTCTTGTTCTGGCCGCTGAATTGCATGCCTTCTGTAGCATGAACGGTCTCCTTGGGTAACGCTTGTGCTTTGACTTCCCTTTAGATTTTACCAGATTCGGAAGCATTCCAAGATGTGCAAGGAAAGAGACATCGAGGGAAGCACAAGTTCAAAGTAAAAGAAATGTATCTGACAAAGCTGCTGTCGACCAAGGTACACTTATTGTACTGGGAGCATGTTTACGGCTATCTTGGGGGTATAGAATATGTTTGACTTAATTTCCACTGAAGTGTGAAAATGTTACAAATCCCCTGTGCCTTCTAGCAAAGCAAAATGAAAGCTTAAATTGTAAACACTTCCTACCCCCTTCTTCTTTTCCTTTTTTAGTAATAAACTGCAAAGATAACAGCACTTTACAAATTTCTACTGTAGCATCTTCAATCAGGGATTTAATATTGTTCCCAGTCCCTTTACCAACCATTTCACTATTGTTATTTTTTAGGTTGACAGAATAATTATTCCTTTTTGTTTACTTGTTATTATAGATGAACAATAAAAATCCCTCTGTGACTTGCAAAGAAAATGAAGAGGGTCAGTGACTATAAGCCTAGTAAATCTTACTGATTTTTTTTCATTTCAAAATTAAGAATTCTGTTCACATAATAAAAGTGTCAGATGTAAAAGCCAGTGGAATACCAAATCAGGAGCCAATTTTATTTTATCTGGCTTTTGGTAGGATTAACAGAAGTCAGTGGTGGTCCTTTATTTCTGAAATGACTAGCAATATAAATGCTTTTATCTACACCTGGCCCTAGTAACTTGATGGGCTTGCTTCTCCAGATTACAGCAGAGAATCTGCTTAGAGCTTAGTAGATTTGTTTAGTGGGCAGAGGACAGCCAGAGCCTCTTGATTTTCTCAGCTGTCCCACAGAGCTCTGTCTATTTGGTTTTTGTAAAACACTCAAATGCTTTGGAAAGTATACAATAAAACCCTATCATGGAAATACGTGCAACAGGAAAAATTCTGGGAACAAAGCAACATCACTTGAGTTTTTCCAGGCTGAACATAACTAATAAAAGCCAGACATCCATGCGTCTTGATTTAAGTATATAGCCCTACAACTGACATTCAGCTGCTGGATATTTTTAAGATATCTGCCCTGTTAACTAAACAATGTTCTTATCAGCAAGAAGCTTATGAACTAAATCTAAACCTGGGCACAGATTTTCAGGACTTTTGTCCCATTCTGTGAGCATTGGCCTCCTTTGACACTTTTACATATTTTCTCTTCAGCCTGTTTTTCTCCATTCTGCATATCATATTCTTTAAATTTGGATTTAGTTTTCTGTCATGTTTTTGAAACCACTACCATGTGTTTTTTCATCGCACAAAGTTTGATAATCTCTGTCTTTCAGGTGGCAATTCATTCTGTGCTTGAAAAACTTTTTAGAAGCATTTGGAGTTTACCCAACAGCAGAGCCCCATTTGCTATAAAATACTTTTTTGACTTTTTGGATGCCCAGGCTGAAAACAAAAAAATCACAGATCCTGATGTCGTCCATATTTGGAAAACAAACAGGTGGGCATGTAGGTGATTATTAACGTTTTCAAGAATCTACGACAGAATATTAACTAAAATTGAGGGGAAAGAGTTATAGGATGATTCATTTATCCCTATGTCAGGATTTTTGGCGTGGTAAGCTAGTGTGTCCAAATAGGTTTTTGGTCTGTTATTATTTTTAAACAATAAATGAAACCATTCCTATGCTGAGAATCCCATTCTTTAGTATAAAATAACTAAAATATATTATCTTTAATGCCTGACAAAAACTTGGTCTTGAATGTTAACATAATTTTGCTTAACAGCAAAGGATGATAAATTAATATTGTGTGGTTTTTCATACCAGTTTTCCATTAGAAAACTCTTTCATTTGCCCCTAAAAGAATCAGTCACTGCAGTTTCTAAGCTGTCTGATTCTGTATAGAAACATCTTCTGTCTTATTAAATATACTAGTCAGATGCCATGAGAATTAGTCAAAGGTATGTTGTTTTGTTTTGCTTTTTAACATTTTACCATAAGCAGAGGCAAGGCATGCAGATTTATCTGAGGGTCTCCACATTAAAGAACATAGCCCATTACCTATTTGGAATACTTTGTGCATGAGCTAAATACAACTCAGAGTCATGATGTAGAACGTCTTAATACAGGCTCAAGCCTTTCCAAGCATTGGTGTTAGCCGGACCATTTTAAATACATATTAAGAGCTGAAATTCCAGAGCCCTAGGTCTGAGTGTCACCCATTTAGTCCAGGTCTATCCTGGCTCTCCACTCTGGCTCACTGCCTTCCTGTTTTGCAGCCTCTTATACCCAGGCTCTTATGCTCCCATACCAAGCTTGAGTGCTTCAAGCCATCATCTCATCATAAAGATGATGGCATCTGAGCTGGGGTAGCAGCAGAGACAGTAGAGCTGCAAGCTTTCTTAGGCTATTGAGAGGCCCAGCAGCTGAATGGTGGAGGTCATGTGCTTGGCTAGAGTTGAGAAGGAGCTAATGGAAGGACTTTGAATGATTCCAAGTTCATATTCAAATATTTATTTGAGTACCTGCTCTGCTAGGTGCTAGAGATATAGTAATGAACAAAACAGACAAAAATATACTTCCCCGTGGAGCTTGCATTCTTAATACAATGGGTAAATTCTAGTATATTGGAAAGTGAAGAGTGCAATGGAGGAAGTAGGAAAGGAGGATAGGGAGGGTCAGGATAGTGTGGTCAGAGAAGACAAAGTCTTGAAAGAGATGAGTGCATAAACCATGACTATCTGGGGCAAGAGAGTTTCAGGGGGATGACAAAAGCCAATATCCTGGGGTGGGAACGTGCCCGTTGTGCCTGAAGAATAGCGAGGAGGCCAGATGCATTGGGATGAATGAGGCAGGGGACAGTAGATGAGGGTGCAGAGCCAGATCATGCAGGTCTTTTACCCAGAGGGAAATGGAGAGCCACAGAGGGTTTGAAGCAGAGAAGAGACATGGTCTGATACTGTGTTGAAAGGGTCACTAGCAGTTGTGTTGAGAATAAACTGTCGGGAGCTGGGAGAGGGTGATGATCCAGCTGGAAGATGATGGTGGCTTAGATAGCATGTAGCATGCAGAGGGGTCAAGAAGAGGCCAGGTCCAGGAGATCTGAGTATGAGCTGTGCTTGTTGGAATCCATCGTCTAATATTATCAGGAACGATCTGGAGAAAATTCTTGTCTTGTCAGTGGCCACTTTCAAAGTCCTCCTTCTCAGGCCCTTCCTTTCAATAGCTGTCAGCTTAACCCTCTCTTGTACTCTCAGTGATGCTTCTTCTGTTGCTTGGTATGTTTGGCAAAGGAGACTTGTGTGCTCCAGTTACAAGGACAAAAATACCCGTTTACAAACTGTGATAAACGGACAAAAACACCTGTTTACAAACTGACAAACAGACCATCGGCCTCACATGAACGGCCCTATTTGAAAGAGATTTCTCTCTCTCTTAACAGCCTTCCTCTTCGCTTCTGGGTAAACATCCTGAAGAACCCTCAGTTTGTCTTTGACATTAAGAAGACGCCACACATAGATGGCTGTTTATCAGTGATTGCCCAGGCATTTATGGATGCGTTTTCTCTCACGGAGCAGCAACTAGGGAAGGTAGGGTCCAGCTTTAGCATTTCTTGTATATACTCCTCTGAGTCTGAAGCATTCTCTCTTTCTTGTAAATGTTTTCTGCTCTATGAAAAATAATGACAATTGGCCTAAACTACACTCGCTAAAAATAGTCAATCATGGTTACTGTAAATTTGCTTTTCTCTTAAATCTGTCTCATTTATTTACATTTTTAATCTAGTTTTTTTAAAAAGAGAATATCTTCCTAATTTCTGTCTGTGCCCCTGCTGTCTACCCTGTCCTCAAAGTTTGTCTTTTCACTGTCTCAGATGATCTTTCTAAAACGTAAATCTGTATTTGCCTCTTGCTTAAAAACATAAAATAATTCCCACTATCTACCAGATAAATATTTAATAGTGCCACATGATCCTTCCTGATTGGGCTTCAAGTCCCTTTTCTGGCCTTATCATTTTCATGTACAGTTCACAGACCCTCTATGCTACAACCTTACTTTTCCCAAACACACCATGAGCTTGGTTTCACATCCCTTTCCTGTCTCACAGCCCTTCTGTCTAGTAAAATCCTAATTCATTCATTCACAAACATTTCGTTCATTCAACAAATATGATTTCCTAATGAACACCAGAAGCTGTATGAGGCTCAAGTCAGTCTAAATATACCTACTTTGCAAAGCTTTCCTAAATCTATTTCTCACAGCACTTTCTTCATTTAACTTGTAAAGTTCTTCACACTGAAAGACTTATAAATATATGAATAAATAAATGTTTATTCATAATAAAAATAGCTGCTAATTGGTTATTTATCATGTTCTTGGTATAGTTCAACTAATCCTCAGAAGAACGAAAGTGGTTACCATCCTCATTTTATAGATATCGATGTTCTCAGAGGTTACAAGGCTTGCCAAAGGTCATATAAATTAGCAGAAATATGATCCCTGATTTGTACAGCTTGACACCCTTTTCTTTACATCCTAGTATTAGTTGCTTGCATCAGTATGTTGGTTTTCCCAACTAGAGTGTATACCCAGTGCCTACCATAATATCTGGCTAAGTAAATGTTCATTGAATGAATGAAAGATTTCATGATTTTTGGGTTCTACTTAAACTTGACAAGTGAGAAAAATCTCAGTAACATCTGTCTAGGCATCCTTCAAAATGATTCATCAAGTCATTGGCTTGGCCTCGTTGTCTCTTTAAAATATGGTAGGACATTAGTCATATCATTATCTCACCTATCATCTCTGAATACAATTTTTAAAAATTTTGTGAACAATAATTTTTTTTAAAAAGCTTCACTTATTTTAGTATTATCGTTGTTAAAATTACACAAAAAATTCAAACTGCCAGGGGAGCTGTGCAAAAATCCGTCATCAGAGCCACCAATACTAATGACCATATGCTTCCTTGGAGGACACTGGAAGATCTTTATAATCTGATAAAATAAAAGGGACAAGCAGAAAAATCTGCCACTGCCAATTGCTTACCAGTTACATGGTTATATAAAGGGCTCAATCAGACCTACAATCAAGTCTTTTATAAATGCCAAAATTCTCTGGTGGGTGAGGATGAGAGCAAATGTTTTAATTCAGGCTTTTTACAACCATTAGTAATGAACTATGATTGAAATAAGTTCCATTGTTACAGTAACTCAAAATCATGCAAAAATAATAATTTTAGTTCTTCTATGAGAGGAAGACAGAATATATTAGCATTTAATCTTCCTGAAAATAACAGTGAGTCACCAGAACTAGATAGATGGTAGTCAGTCATTCAGTCAACATTTATTAAGGCCTACTGCATGGAGCCTTGTTACCAGGAGATAATTCAAGTGGTGGGGTCTCAGATTGGTACTGTTATAAATTCCCCTTGTTTTTTACTCTTTAAGAGGTGGTTGCTTTTTTTTCTTTCTGTCTTTCAGGAAGCACCAACCAATAAACTTCTCTATGCCAAGGATATCCCAACCTACAAAGAAGAAGTAAAATCTTATTACAAAGCAATCAGGGATTTGCCTCCATTGTCATCTTCAGAAATGGAAGAATTCTTAACTCAGGAATCTAAGGTATAATTAGAAATCAGAAATAAGCTTATGTTTGATTCCTTTTTTTTTTTTTTTTAAAGTAAAGGTCATTTCAGAATCTTTCAACAAGGCTTTCTTTCTTTAAGAAACATGAAAATGAATTTAATGAAGAAGTGGCCTTGACAGAAATCTACAAATACATCGTAAAATATTTTGATGAGGTAAGATTTTAAATTATAACTTTTTTTTTTTTAAACCTATGAATCAGTCACAAGGATTTGGCCCTAACATTCTATGGGTCACATGACAGCTCTGGCATTCGAAATGGCCAGAAAGGGAGTCCAGGAAGCCTGTCTGAGATATGGGATCCTGGCACCAAGCCAGACCCTGCACCTGGCTGCCCCTCTTAAGGAGTTTTATCATGCTGCCCACTTTTGGACCAGCCTGAATTTACATTTGAATTCATGTGACCTACAGCTACACTGACTCAAATTAACTTTGATGAGTAAGTCCTAATAAATGGGGCCAGCTTATGCTTGATTGTAATCTGCTAAAATAAGAGCTAAGCTTATGTTAAATCACCTAGATTTTGTATGCAGTCGTTATATGAAATTATGACATTTCTAACTTAAAACGATTTCAATAAACCATTCTCCTTTATGATTAATTCTCCTTAATCTGGATTTTTTTCTTTGGGAATTCACACAGACACATTCATCAGATGCGCTGTTTCCAAATATATGTTAATTCCCCCTTCCCTGATTCCCCCCACTCAGTTATGCTGGGACAGGCTATCCATGTCAATGGTGAGAATAGCTCACCAAGTCCATTTGCTACTTGAAGATGAAGTGAAGCACTAAGGTAGGGTAGAGGCAATGAGTTCCTTAAACATGATAAGCATCCCTCTTTCCAGGGGTCAGGGGTGAGAAGGGAAGCACTGGGGAGGGGAAGGGAGAGGAGGGACAATTATGCACAGGATGGGAGGGCAAAGGAGAGGGGAGGAGAGGGAAGGGAAGTATTCAACTCTGACTAGGATGCCCCTGCCTGCTGCATTTAAGGAGAAATACTTGCCTGCATGTTGGCTGCCCAGGAATGCTTGCTGTGCTTGGAATGGCTGTGACATAATGCATAAAGCAGGGCCTTGGAAGTCTGGCCCAATATTTGTAAGTAAATAGCTGGTATTTCTTGTGAGCTTCTATTTTAAGCCAAAGTGTTGTTGATCCTGTGATAATGACTTAGCAAAACGACTTGCAAAGTGAGTATGTAAATGATCGAAGAAAATGCTGGCATCTGTTTCATACAGATTTTTACCACTCACAGCATCAGGAATGAAAAAAAAAAAAAAAAGAAAAAAACAAAACACAAAACAAAAACAAAACAAAAACCAACAAAAAAACGCACCAGAATTGTAATGCTAAAACCACAATATCTAAAATAACTGTTCTAATTGTCAACAGATTCTAAATAAACTAGAAAGAGAACGAGGGCTGGAAGAAGCTCAGAAACAACTCTTGCATGTAAAAGTCTTATTTGATGAAAAGAAGAAATGCAAGTGGATGTAAGCACTCTGGGGCCTGGCTTAATCTGGCAAAGTTCTTCAGACGACTTGGGAGCAAAATGGCTGCTTGAGCTACTCTGTGTCGTTAATGTTTTAAGTTTGCACATAGGTTCCACTTTGAGCACTCTCTTTGTAGGAGACCAAGGCACATGCATAGCTTTTAGAAAGCAGACCAACCGTTGTGCCTGGGTATATTCTATGGGAACCCTTCTGTAAATAGAGTTGAAGTGGTTGTTGCAAACAGCTTCCTTGTTTACACAGAATACAGGGCCAGTAAGCAAGTGTCAGTATTGTAACTACAGTTTCCACTTAAGCACAATGATATAAGTGGTTTTGTTTGAAAACTACAGTTATGTAGCACTTGTGACTATGCTGCACCTGTGCAGAAAGGGGCACTGCCAATGCTCAATACAAAATGTGAAATGAGTCATTTGGAAACAAGGTGGGGGTGTTAGGGCAACCTCGAGGATTTACAGCATTGAAACTTTCCCCAGTAGTTCTTGGAAAAGCTGACCACAGAATTTGGTAGTGTGTACACTTAGCATTTGTGAGTGTGTGTGTATGTGTGTGTTTTTAAACCAAAAACTAACAGTGTTGCAACATTGTTGAAAGGGCTCGTGTTTTTCAGTGGTCACCAACTGCACTCCATCAAACTCACCTCCATTTCACCAAGGAGCTCTAAAGCAAGGAGAGTAAGTAGGCTTTATGTAAGGCAACAGCATTTTACCCACTCTGTCCTAATTTATATTCCCTTTTTTCATTATTATTTTTTTCATATGAAATTCATTTGATAGTAGACATTGGGTATTGAAAAAAAATCATTTCTAGCTCATTTTTGTTGAAAAACCTTTGATCAGAAATCTATCTGCGAGAGGGCAAATCACTTCCCCAATCCTACATTTCTACACTAGCATCTCCTTGCTTTAGATTTCAAGTGAACCCTGTGGTTATAAATACTTGTGTGTGACTTAAAAAAAAAAAGCTACATTTTCATGAAATTGCTGTTCACACTGGAGTATTATATATAAATATATATATTAAGGCCCAAGGCCTGAAAAAATATTAGTATACAACTTGGTATCTTAGTCTATGTACTTTTTGAAAGTATTCCTCACAGGAGAAAGAATTAAAAATACCCATTTTATTCATGCCTTTCTTCTTAGAGAATTCCCTTTCCAGTTATACTGTAGTCTTTTTATTGCTGATTTTTTATTCCTGAATTTTTGCTGCTCATGACCAATTTTAATACCACTGTGTTTTCCTTCTATTAAATAAGAAGTAAAAAGCAACTCTCTCAAGCTTTTCTTGTGGCACCTTTACCCTTGGTGCACCAAATTCCTAACTAGAAAATAATTTTTACAAATAGAAAGCAACACATTGATCACACATTTCTTAAAAATCATTTACCAACACTGTATGTAACATCAGGATTTAAATGTGAATTTGTCATACATAAATGCAATTCTTCTTTTTGCTCCTCAGTATCTGTTAAAGAATGAGAGAGGTGATACCTCAACAAACTGATTAGAGAAAACTGCCCTGATAGGCACCTTCCCAATCCCGTCGCTTTTGACCACTGTCTGTCCAATGGACACACCTCAAAAATACTACCAAATAGGTTACTTTTAAGTACAAATGTGAGAGTTCTGGTCCCCATGTAAGGCTGCTACAATCTTGAGATGTGAAGGAGTTCATAAGAGAACAAGAGAAGAGTTGAGAGCCAAGGGTAGGAGAGTTGTCCAAAAGACTTCCCCTTCTTTAGGGTATAGAAATGCTAAGAAAATGCAAAGGATCAGCTACAGCTTTATCTAAGTATTTACTAAATGCTACAGATGAGGGTGTCCCTGTCCAGCTCTCTGGCACATGAGTCCTGTATGGAGAGTTACCTCCCCTTCCAGGGACTATGCTATTGGGAACTTTGGGCGAGTCACTTACCTCTTTGTGCCTCGGATTCTGTATAATATTTCTAACCTACCTCACTGAGGTGGTGTGAAGATTCACTAATGTATGTAGCGTGTTTGTCAATCCTCCAGTGAGAAGCACTATCTAGATCACATTTTGGATCACATTAGCCAAACACAGTAAATGGCCAAATCAGATGTGTGCTGAAGACAATCAGTCACTGGGTCCACATTAAACAGCAACCAGAGAAACAAACGACAATTTCTATTTTCAAGTTTCTTTGCGTATTTTTTTGGTGCAAAACAATTCATTTATAAACTTTTTTTCTAACACTAGTGTCTACAGCAGCATTTAAATATTAATTCTGTTATCTTTTCCGTATTAAGATTTAAAGTCTATTTCTTATTGTATACCTGATTGAAGCTGTTCTTGGAGATGAATGTTTTAAACGTCTATATCCAAAAATAAACATTTTGATGTAACCATGGACTGTTTTTGTCTCTTCTTACCCCCCTCCTCCCCAATTTTCTAGTTATAATAGTGTTTTTTCCTAAATGGCTCCATGGAAATTATTTTTCAGGGACCAGGTGTCGCTGTCTTATCTATGTAACTAAGCAGTTATATAGCAAGCACATCTAAATCAAGTTTCTTACTAAATGATGCCAAGGCCTGCTCAATTACATTCCTGGCCTCCACTATCAACTAAGACTTCTGATTGTGAAGTCTTCTGGATAATCAGCATTCTCCTTTATTTGGCTTTGCCTTGTTGACATGAAATTATTCCAGCAGAATTCCTTGAAAAGATGTTACATTAGGTGGACAGTGAAAAAAAAAAAAGTAAATGATGGTTACTTTGGGATGCATAGAAATAAAATATTTATAATTATTTGGTTAGATCCAAACTAGTGAGAAGCAGGTTAAATAACTACCAGAAATACTTCTAGAGGGACACCACTGGGTTCAAGTTTTATAATCAATGATCCTTTTAAAACTATATATATGTAGCTAGAGGATTTAATTATTTGTACTTTATTAATTCTAAGTCAACAAAGCCAAAACTAGCAAGATCGTCTACACTGCTAAATATACAGTGCATGGTTAAAGTGAAATTAAACACAAGACAATATAGTTAGATAGAAAAATATTTATTTAGCTCTTTAATAAATTACGTGCACACAACTTTTAGAAAAGGTAGTATTTTGTAAAGAATAGATATTCAGATACTTTTAAGTTTTATTTGTTTATGGTGACTTTTAAACTGTCATCTTTTTTCAATAACTAAATAAAGGTTTATAACTAGAGTAAACCAGAAAACATTTACTGACCCTATTATTGCCCTATTACCAAGCATTTCAATGATGAAGGGCATATTTTAGGCAAAATGGCAAAAAAAAAAAAAAAAAAAAAAATCAACAAGGTCAATATAATAAAATATTTTTACAACTTGGTTCCCTAATTAGTTACCTTTTTTTGACAGTCTCAAAGAGCTGTCAATAATTAGTCTTAATATCACTGAAACAGTTTTTTTTTTTTTTAATGCTTTGTTTGTCATTAGTTTAACCTTAAAATATCAACACTCAGGTGTTATAGCACGGAGTTGGTACCTTTTCTTGAGGCAATTCAAGTGTTTTGGCAAACAGTAATAAAGTATCTAAATGCCACAAATGTTAAAACTTCAAGCTTTATTAAGTCATTGATTTCACCCCTTTTGATTGATCTGTCTTTTCTCCAAGAACATCATTCCCCAGGAGATCCAAGTTCTTCTAGTTGTTTTCTTTGTGTTGTTTCTAGTTCCTCTAATCGTTTACGTAGGAGAGAGAGTTCCCTTTGATGTTGTTCCTCCTTAGCACAATGCAGAGAAAGTAAAGCAAAAATAATTGTTAGTAAAATTGGTCTCAGTCTGCCTCTTTTCTACAGGCCTGCAACATCTGGCAAGGAAATGATGACCATTTTAGCAGTCTAAGAACACAGCAGCATGGACCAGACTACTAAATAGTCCTAGCTTCTATTCTGTCTCAGGCTCTAGCCTTAAGCAAGGCTGTTCTTCTCTAGCTATAAAATGCAGCAGGGAGTGAATCATAAAATAGTAATGAAGGGCCTTGGTGTACTTAAATGAGACTTTCTAACAGGATGAGTTTACCACCAGTTTATTATAAACAAATCACTTGGTTTGAGATTCCATTTGGTGATTCATTGCTTACATTATAAAACAATCAACATCCAATCGATGTGATTCCTTTAATATCTCAGTGGGCTGATACAGCAGAAAGAGCCAGGTTTTAGAATCAGATATTTAGGTTTGAAACTTAACTCTGTCACTGACTAGATATGACCTTAGGCAAGTCATGTTATCTCTCTAACTCAGGTTCCTCATCATAAACTGATAGTACCTGCCTCAAAGCATTTTCCATTAGGATTAAAGAAAATATTGTATGGAAAATGCAATGCAATGCATGGCACATAGTAAACACTCAGTATTAGTTAGTACTGTAAGAGTGAGTTACAAATTCTAGGTTAGTCAAGGATTGATCAATCAAGCTTATTCTCTACTGCTCCATAAGGAGATTTCACTCCCAGCACCATCACTAAATGATAGTCAGAGGAGATTCAAATCTCCTTTGCTTCTCAGCATACTTCTCTAGCAAATGAAAGGAAGAAGTTAAAACTGATAGGGCTTAGATGGTGTACACTATTTTTGTGGCTGATTGTGAGCAATGACCATATTCACAATCTGAGTTAACTTTTTTATTTATGCAGGTAAAACCTACAGAAATGTTTGCCTAACTTTTTCTCCTAAAATAAATGCTCACACCTGAAGATGAGGAGGAAAGGCTAGTTCTATGCCTGGAACCACGGCTGATGACTGAAAGCTAACAGGGTTGATAGATGCTGTTGGAGGCATGTTAGGAACCAAAATTAAACTTCGAAATTCATTATGTCTTCTCTGTATATCCTTTAGTCTTTTTTGAAGTCTTGTATATTCTTCAAATGGAACATTTTGTCTTAAAAAGAGAAAAAAATCATGTTATTGTTCTTTAATACAGTTCTGCCCTATTGAAGAACAGTACGATTCACAGAATATAATTTTTAATTGGAAGAAAATGTATCTTAATTAGAAAATTTATCTATAGATAATATATAGATAAAATTCTGTTTATCTAAAAAGATAAATAGGAACATGACATATCTTAATTGTATGTGGACTTTATTACCATGGAAAGTTACTGACATTTTAAATTCTTATTTGTCAATTAATCAAAGATTAAAAATCTTTGGATTCTACTACTTTCATTCCTACCCCATCCCCACCTTAAACCTATGAATCTTGATATTAAGGAGAAGACGCTTTAAATCAAAAGGAATTATCTCACAGAAGGAATCAAATATAGAGAAAATACTAAGTTGAACCTTATGAAATTGCCATTTTTATAGGTGAAATATGGTCAAATAGAGGGAATTTCATATGGTTCAACCTAGAAAAAACATGATACTAATCACAAAAGTGAAGCTACCCGATATTAGGAAAAAATGAGATGGAGAAACAAAGCCAACTTGTCAGACTTTCACAGATCATTATCTCATTGGACATAACACAACTTTCCTATCAGTCACACTGGTAAACAAATATAGTTTCAAAACCACTCACAATTCTAGATGATCTGTGCCACAGCTGCCCAATCTTGAATTGATAATATCTCAATATTAATGGTTATGAGAGAGATAGTAGGTTGAATTTTGCATTAGAATTAATTTGGTGGTCTTCTACTTTGGAACAGAGTATTGTAAAGATGTCATTAATTCCACAGCCTACAAGATGCCTGAGTGTTCTAAAAAAACAACTGTTCGCATTTTGGTAATAATTATACCCAAGAACATCACAGCACATCAAAAAACATCACTGCTTGATATTATAGGCAATTTACACTTAATATGATAAATCTCTGTTCAAAAATTCTAATGATGCTGATTATTAGCTGTGCTTGGATGTGACTGCAAAACCAGAAGCTGTAGCCCAATAACGTTTTCCATACCAGACAACCAAAACCTGTATACACACATACTCACAATACCTATTTAACACCTGGTTTTCTGTTTCCAATTCTTCTCTCTTTGCCTCCAGCACTTCTACTTTCTCCTGCAGTCTCTTCAATTTGTTTTCATGAAGTGATTTTCTCTAGAAAAAAAGGAAAAATTATTATGAACAAGTATGTTAATACATAATGTCCTATTTGAACAAAACTATACAGTGTAGGGGAGTGGATGTAGCTCAGTGGCTGTGCACCTGCTCCCCATGTACAAGATCCTGGATTCAATCCCTGTTACCTCCTTAAAATAATAATAATAATAAAAATAAAAGAACTATACAGTGTACATTTTACTCACCAAAAAAGTTTTTATCTAGAGATGAGTATTTCAGTGAATACTAGGAATAAAGATTAGTAGATATGACTCTTATTTAAAATCAAACTCCAAATAAAAATAAAAAACAAACAAACAAAAAAAATTAAACTCCAGATGTACCTCATTTCCTCAGCATGACAAAGAATTATTATGACAGCCAAACCAAAAAACTAGTATTGGTAACTGTCTTAGTTTGCCACAGGGCTGCCAATGCAAAGTACCAGAAATGGGTTGGCTTTTATAATGAGAATTTTATTTGGGGAAAAAGCTTTCAGTTCCAATGTTTCATTTCCATGTAATATCCAAATCAAGGCATCAGCAGAGATGCTCTCTCACCAGTCAGCTACTGGTGATCTTTGGGGTCCTGCCACAGGGTGAAGCAAGATAGCTGCTAATCTCTGCTGGGGTGCCTGCCTGCCCCTCCAGAATCTACTGTTTCTCAGAGCTCAGCTGTGGGCTACCAAGCATAGGGCTTGTCTCTTTTTGGGCCTCCTCTCTGGTCTCAGCTGCTCTGCTTTCTTCCTGAGTTTAGCTGTGGGTTATCAGTCTGGTCTCTTCAGCCTTGGGCTTCTCCACAGGCCCAGCCTCTTGGGGGCTTTGTGCTTAAGCTTTGACTGCTAACAATCCATGAGTCCTCTCTCACATGGCAGGCTCAAAAATGGCATAGCTCCCTTTTCCTGTGTCTCCAATTTATATAAGACTCAGCAAGAGGGCAGAGACTCAACTTGCCTCACTGATATAGTCCAATCAAAAGTGTCTCACATTCACAGGAATGGATTAGTTCAAAAACATAATCTTTTTCTTTTTGGGATTCATAAGAGAATGTCAAACTGTCACAGTAACTAAATTGCTACAAATATAAAATCTAAAAAGGGGAGGAGCCAAATTTCACTAATGACTCTTACTGTCACCTAAGGAAACTCTTTGTTTCCCCAGAAGATATCATGTGTTTAAAATAAGTAAAATAAAATTCAAAATTAAAAGCATGTTTGCAATTGAAAATTGCTACCAAAGCAGTAAATTAAAGGATCAGAAAGTAGAATATGGGTGCATCTCAATTTAAAAAAGCGTACTTTTCTAAATATTAAAAAGGAATATTTACAATACACAAAGGGAAAAATTTCTAAAAGTAAACACTGTATGGTTTCATTAAATAATAGTGAAAAATCTATGTATAATGCAAAAAGAATATAGGAAAAATGTAATATTTTTCCAGTTTCATAAACAGGTGGTTTTTTGTTTTATGTTTTAAAGAAAAACACCTATTTTGTTAGAACTCACTTAGTACCTATAAAACCTTTTAGCTATTTGTTTCCTAACTTTTTAATTAAAGTATAACAGACTTATAGAAAAATGCACAGAACATAAATTTAATGAAACATCACAAAGCAGATGCTGGTGTTATTACCTCATAGGTCAAGAACACTACCATGCTGGAAGTGTCCCTACCCTTCTGCACTTCCAATCACTAGTCCCTTCATACTCTGAAAAGGTAACCAACTAACTGACTTCTAAATCAATAGTTTAATTTTGCCTATTTTTGAACTTCCTATAAATGGAATCATAGGGTAAATTCTTTTACAAATGGCTTTTTTCTTTCTTCAACATTATGAGAGATATATTCATGTTATTGCTTATCAGTATAGTTCACTTATTGCCATGTATGGCACTCCACTATTTACTCAGTCCACCATTAAGGGTCATCTGGGTTATAAAATGCTATGGGCATTTCTTCTCATGCTTCCCATTGCTCCATATCCTCCATCACCCCAGAAGGCTCCCTTGTGCCTCCTCCCACCCACCTACTCTGGGCAAAGGAACCACCCTCCTGACCTTTATCACCACAATTATACATTTACAGGTAACTTAGGAGTCTATCCATTAATATATTCTTCTAAAAGAAAAGAAATCACACAGTACAGACTCTTTTGTATCTGGATTTTTTTGCTCAACATTTTATCTATATGCCTAAACCATGTTACTACTGCATGTCATAGTTTTTTTCATTGCTATGTTACCATCCATTGTATGAATGTACCACAACTTATCTATTCTCCTGTTGATAAAAATTTGAATTGTTGCCAGGTTGGGGCTATTATGAATAAAGTTTCTATGACTATTCCTGAATAGGTCTTTTGGTAGATGTAAGTACTCATTTATCTTGAGTGGGTCTTGGGCTGTATATATATTTTAGCTTTAGTAGATAATGCTAGGTTACTAAAGTGATTTGACCAATTACATGTTCATCAGCAGTATATGAGAGTTCTAGTTCCTTTACCTCCTTGCCAATACTTGGTATGGTCATTCTTTGAAATTTTAGCTATATTGGTCAGGATATAGTAGTATCTCATTGTGGTTTTAATTTATATATTCTTGATACTAATGACCATAAGTACCTTTCCATATACTTATTGGTCATCTGGATATCATTTTTTGTGTGTGTGAAGTGCTTCTTTTAGCCTTTTGCCCACTAATTTTTTAGTCATGTTTATTAATTTATAGGGGTTCTTTATATATTCCGGATATGAATCTTTTGTCATATCAATGTATTGTAGGATATTTTAGGTTGCCAAAGGGCTGCTGATGCAAAGTACCAGAAATGGGTTTGCTTTTATAAAGAGGATTTAGTTGGGGTAAAGCTTACAGTTCCAAGGCTGTGAAAAGTCCAAATCAAGGCACCAAAAGAAGTGCTTTCTTACCAAAGTCTGCTACTGTTGATCCTGTTGTCTGGACACATGGCAAAGCAAGATGGCCACTGACCTCTGCCAAGGTCTCAGCCTTCCTGTCATCCAGACATAGGGCTTGTCTCTTTCCAGGCATCTTCCATTAGTCCTGGCTGCCCTGCTTTCTTCCCAAGTTCAACTGTAAGCCATCAGTCAGGCTTATAGCAGGGCTCATCTCCTCTTGAGCTGTTCCCTGGGCCCAGTCTCTTGGGGGCTTCTTGCTTAAGCGATTCTCTAGTCCTCTCTCACATGGCAGGATAAAAAATGGCAGCTTCCTATTCCTGTGTATGTGTCTCTCTCTCTCTCAGAGTCTCCATTTTTATCAGAACCAGCAAGAGGGCAGAGACTCAAAATGAGTCCCACCCTACTGATGTAGTCCAATCAAAAGCCCCAAATCAATCTTATCAAGTAATCTAATCAAAGGCCTTTCAACCAAATTTAATGCACTCAAAGGGTATCACACCAGCAGGAAGAGATTAGTTTAAAAATAATCTTTCTCTTTTTGGAATTCATAAAATAACCTCAAACTGCCATATAGGATTTATCCTTTCCCGGTCTGTGGCAGCATTTTCCTTCCCTTAAGAGTATCATTTGGAACCAGCTGTAGCTCAATTGGTAGGGCTCCAGTTTACCACATGGGAGGCCGCGGGTTCGGTTCCCAGGGCCTCCTCGAGCAGGCAGACTGCCTTGAGAGGGCAAGCTGCCGTGGGCAGGGCAAGCCACTGCAGGCAGGGCAAGCCCCCGTGGGCAAGGGCGAGCCGCTGCGAGCAGGCAGGCTGCCACGTGGTGAGCTGACTCGGCGAGTCACCGCAGCGGGGGGAGACAAGCAGACACAGAAGAACGCAAAAATGAACACAGCAAGAACAAGCAGAAAGGGGGGGGGATATATAAATAAAAAACAAATCTTTAAAAAAAAAGTATTATACATCCCTCCCTTTTTGCTTGTTCTTGCTGTGTTCATTTTTTTTTCTGTGCGTTCCTCTGTGTCTGCTTGTCTCCCCCTGTGGGGCAACCTGCCAAGTAAGCTCACCAGCGCTGCGGCCTGCCTGCTCATGGGGGCTCATCCTTGTTCACGGGGGCTTGCCTTTGCCCACGGCAGCATGCCCAACCCGTGTTGGCGTGCCTTCTCGAGGCAGTCCACCCATACAAGGAGGCCCAGGGACCGAACCCGGGGCCTCCTATGTGGTAAACCAGTGCCCTACCAACTGGGCTATACAGCTGGCCCCAAAGTATCTTTTGATAAATACAATTTCTTAATTTTAAGGAAATCAATTCACCAATCATATCCTTTATGGTTAGTGCTTTTTGTCCTATGTAAGAAATCTTTACTTAAGCCAGGTCCTTAAGATTTGCTCCTAAATTTTCTTTTAGAAGTTTTATTTTTTACACCTTTCATATTTAAGTTTGTGATTCATTTTTATGTGTGCTGTGAGACTGGTTTGAAGAGAACCAATTGATTCAGCACCCTTTATTAGAAGTACCATCCTTCCCCTAAAGAAATGCAGTGTTACCCTTGTGGTAAATTATGACCATAGATGTTGGTCTATTCCAGACTTTATTCTGTTCCATTCGTCTATCATTACAAGCCTATACCAGTTTTAATTATTGTAGCTTATAATAAATCTTGATATCTAGTAGTGCAAGTCCTCCAATTTGTTCTTCTTCAAGGTTGCCTTGGTTATTCTAAATCCTTAGCATTTTCATATGAATTTTAGAATCTACTTTCTGATTTCCAGAAAGAAACCTGATGAGATTTTTTTATTAGGATTGCATTCAATCTACAGATCAATTTGTGGAGAACTGACACTTTAATAATATTGACTCTACCAAATCATCAACATGGCTTAGCTTTATCTTTATCTAGGTTTGCTTTAATTATCTGCAACTTTCATTGCAGAAGTCTTGCCTGTTTTTCACTAGATTTATTCCTCGGTATTTTATGCTATTGTAAATTGTATTTAAAATTTTTATTTTCTAATTGTTGTGCACATAAAGATAAGTGATGATTGTTACTTGACTTTGTATCCAGCAAATTTTAAAAATTGGCATTTAATTTTAATAGTTTATGGATGAATTTGTTTATATTTTATGAATACACAATCATGTCAACTGTGAATAACAAAAATTTTATTTTTTCTTTTCCCTTTTTTTTAAATTCTTTTACTTTCTTATTATACTAGCTAGGACCTCCAGTAAAATGTTGAGCAAAGTGGTGACAGGGGACATACTTGCCTTGTTCCTGACCATGGGTGGGTGGAAGCACTCAGTATTTCAGCAATAAGTATTATGTTAGCTGTAGGATTTTGGTAAAGACCATTTATCAGATTGAAAATCCCTTCCATTCCTAGTTGAGAAGAGGGCGTTTTGTTTTCTGAATCATAAACGGGTGCTTAATTTTGTCAAATTATTTTTCTGCATCTAAGATGATGATAATGGTTTTTCTTCTTTGTTGTTAGGGTATTGAATTTTACCGATCAATTTTGGATGTTAAACCACTAAGCATTTCTAGATAAAACCTATATGGTCATGGTATATTACCCATTTTATATACTACTGGATTCAGTTTGCTAATATTGCATTTAAGATTTTTGCATCTATGTAAATTTCTTTTTTATGATGATCATATCATTAAGTAAGTTGGGACATTTTCCCTCTTTTTCTACTGTCTGGGAGAGTTTTTATTAAGATTGGAATTGTTTCTTTCATAAGTATTTGGAAGAATTCACCAGTGAAGCCAAATGAGTCTTTTGTGGAAGATTTTTAATGAAGATTCCATTTCTTTAATAGATATAGAACTATTCAGATTTCTAATTCTTCTTGTATTAGTTTGGTTAAGCCTTCAAGGAATTTGTTTATTTTATCTAAATTGCATAATCTTCTCATAGAAGATTTTATTTTATATTATTATATTATTTTATATTATATTTTATTCTAATATAAAACTATTTTTTAAATTATATCCTCCTTTTGCTTTAATATCTATAGGATATTAAGTCATGCCCCGTTTCCCCATTCATTATGTACATTTGAGCTAGCCATCTATCCATCCGTCCATCTATCCATCTGTCTGTTCTTCCATCTTTAGTAGGTTGGTTGGGGGCTGGTGGAAAGAATCAGTCTTCCTAGAGCTTTATTGACTTGATCAATCTTTTTAAATTTTATTTTATTTTATTTTATTATACATT
>PVKH010007614.1:0-20074 GCA_004027955.1 Chaetophractus vellerosus | reverse complement strand
CTGAAGGTCATACAATAGGAGCAGGCAAATGAGAACTGCTGTAACACAGGAGAGAAATAGAAGAAAAAGGGAAAAGTTTTAGAAATAAAGGCTACACTACTAGGTGTACAAGGAAGAACAGACACCACAGAAAGCAAAGTAAATAACACAGAAAATAGAAAAAAGAAATGCAAACACAGTGAAACAGAAATAAAGGGATAAAAAGTCTTGAGAGAAAAAAGATATAGAGTGGAAAATGAGACTCAACAGGGATTAAAGGGGAGAAAAATTTTAATTTAAGAAATTTTTTCTAAAAGAAAACAAGCTTAGTATCCACATGCTGAAAGGGAATGTGGTATTCCAGGGGATATTTGACTTAATATGGTGAACATTAAAAGATATCCAAGTAAAATTGTCAGACATTGAAGATTGGGCAATAAGGCAAAAACCAAGCAACTTGGAAGGAAAAATATTTCTGCTGACACTACACTTAGACATTGCAAGAGGCAATGCAAGAAAAGAGTAGAGCAATACCTATAAGATACTTAAGGAAGAAAGTATCCAAGGAGTTCATGTCAAGTCAAACACTCCTTTAAATATAAAGACTACAGAAAAATACAAACACAAACTCATGGAATTTTGTTTTCATGAGCCTTTCTTGTGGTGACTTCTAGAAAAGAAACTCTAATAGAACATTTTAATTCAAAGTCCAGTGTTACCAGTAACTCTAAGTTACTAAATAAGACTTAAGAATTGTAATGGTTTGACAGTTTTATGTAATTATGAATTCCAAATATATAAATTGAATCATGCTTGTAGGCTGATCTCCTAATCTGGGAGTGATTGAGGCATTAACTGCCACATCAGTGGGACATTAAGCCCCACCCCTCGGTGGGTGTGGTCTCAAGTATAAAAGACTAGACAAAAGATGAAGATTTGGAGAAGCAGATTTGAGAAGCAGTTCTGATGTTGGAGTGAGCCATTTGCCTGATAGTCTACAGCTGGCCTTGTGGAGAGACACAAAGCGTAGAGAGCCTCATGGTCTACAGCTGAACTTGTGGAGGAAGCAGATGATAAGCCCAGAGAGAAACGCAGCCCTGGCAGGAGAGGAACCCAAAGGCCTGAGCCCTTGCAGATATCGGCAGCTGTCTTGCTCCAACACGTGGACTTTGGTATGAGAAGAAACTTATGCTTTGTGGTCTGGTAACTGTAAGCTTCTACCCCAAATAAATACCTTTTATAAAGACCAACCAATCTTTGGTATATTTCCAAAGGCACCCCTGTGGCTGACTAATACAAGAATTAAGATTAAATCAAAAGTAGGATAAAGGTGACAGAATAGAATATAAATGTTATGTGATCTGACGATACAGAAATGATGCAATTTTTGATAAGAAGAAGGAAGAGAAAGTAGAATGTAAAATAGTCTCTTTGCTTCCTCTTGAGACTTGTTTTAGTTTACTGGCTGCTAAAACAAATACCATGCAAAAGTTTGGCTTAATCAATGATAATTTATTGGTTCATTGATTTTTAACTAGGAGACATCCAAAATCAAGGCATCATGAAGGCAACACTTTCTCCCAGACAACTGCGGCATTCTGAGGCTGGCTGCCAACAATCCTTGATTCTTGGTTATAATGCTAACATCATACTGATACCAAGACAGATAAAGATTCCATGAGAAAAATATTTACAGACCAATATTCCTTATGAATATACATGCAAAATCCTCAGTAAAATGCTGGCAAATCAAACTCAATAGCATGTTAAAAGAATTATGCACCGGGCCGGCTCGATAGCCCAGTGGATAGGGCACCGGCATACCACATGGGAGGCCCTGGGTTCGATTCCCGGGGACCTCTCCTAGCGGGCAGACCGCCTTGAGAATGGCAAGCTGCCATGGGCGGGCTGGAGCCGCCGTGGACAGGGCAAGAAGCTGCCACGGACAGGGCAAGAGCTGCCACAGGCAGGGCAGGTCGCCCGCGGATGGAGCGCAGCCAGCCACCAGCGAACTGAAGCAAGCGCCGGCCGTGAATGGACGCAGAGACTGCACACAAGCGGGGAAAGCCGCGCCTGCGCAGTGACCACTCTCGGCGCGTTGCCGCAGTGGGGGGAAGGGGAGATATGTAATAAAATAAATAAATCTTTAAAAAAAAAAAAAAGAATTATGCACCATAAATTTTGGCACTTATTCTAGGTATGCAAAGGTGGTTCAACATCAGAAAATCAATTACTACAAATCAATTAATATAAAACACCTTATTAACAAAACAATGGAAAAATACATGATCATCTCTAAAGCAGACAACAAACTTGACAAAATCCAACATCTCTTCTTGATAAAAACTCTTAGAAAACAAGTAAAAGAAGAATAATTCATCAACATGCTAAAGGGCATATATAAAAAACCCACCACTAACATACTCAATGGTGAAAGACTAAAAGCTTCCCCTCTATGATCAGAAACAAGACAAGCATTCCTATTGCCACCACTGTTATTCAACATTACTAAAAGTCCTAGGCAGAGCAATCATGTAAGAAAAAGAAATTTTAAAAATCCAAATTGGAAAGGAGGAAGTAAAACTTTTCCTATTTTCAAATGACATGGGATATACAGGTGGCATATACAGAAAATCCTGAAAAATCCACAACAAAGGCACTAGAGCAAATAAACGAATTCAGCAAAGTGGCAGGGTAGAAGATCAACATACAAAAACCAGTAGCATTTCTGTACACTAGTGTTGAACAGTCTGAAGAAGCAATCAAGAAAAAATACATTTATAATAGCAACTAAAAGAATCGAATATCTAGAAATAAATTTAACTAAGGGAGTAAAGGACTTGCATACAGAAAACTACAATGCTAAAAGACATCTAAGAAGACCTAAATAAATGGAAGGACATTCCATGTTCATGGGGTAAAAGACTAAATATTGTTACAATATCAATTCTACCCAAAGCAATTTACAGATTCAATGCAATCTCAATCAAAATTCCAACAATCTTCTTTGAAGAAATGGAAAAGTCAATCATCACATTTACATGGAAGGGTAAGTGGCTCTGAATAGTCAAAGCCATTTTGAAAAAGAAGAACAAAGTTGGAAGACTTATACTTCCTGATCTTAATTGCAACCACAGTAATCAAAACAGCATCGTACTGGCACAAGGATGGACATATAGACCAAAGGAATCAAATTGAGAATTCAAAAATCAATCCTCACATTCATGACCAACTGATTTTTTTTACAAGGGTGCCAGGTCCACTCAATCAGGAAAGAATAGTCTATTTGACAAATGGTGCTGGGAAAACTGGATGTCCAAATGCAAAAGAATGAAGCTGGAACTCTACCTCACACCATATAAAAAAATCAGCTCAAAATGAATCAAAGACCTGAATATAAGAACCAAAACTATAAAACCCCTAGAAGAAAACATAGGGAAACATCTTCATAAGGAAACAACCTTGTGTTAGGCAATGGTTTCTTTGACTTTATACCTAAAACACAAGCAACAAAAGAAAACAATAGATAAATGAGATGTCATAAAAGTTAAAAACTTTTGTACATCAAAGGAATTTATCAAGAAAGTTAAATGACAACCTGCACAATGGGAGAAAATATTTGGAAACCACATACCTGATAAGGATTTAATATCTAGAATATAGAAGGAAATCTTACAACACATACAAAGACAAACAACAGAAAATTTAAAATGGTCAAAAGACTTGTATAGACATTTGTGATAGTTAGGTTCATATGTCAACATGGCCAGTTGTTTGGTCAAGAAAGCAGTGGCCTGATTTTCACTGTGAGGACATTTCATGGACTTGAATCATCAGTGAGTTGGGTGCATTGATGGCTGATTACATCTACAATCAACTGAAGAGACTGCCTTCAACATTGAGAGACATTTCATCCAATCAGTTGAAGGCTTTAAAAGGAGCAGTGCTGATTTCAGCAGTGAGAAGAGAGAATTTCCATCTCCACTTCAGCCAGCCAGCTTCTCTTGAGTAATTCATGGAAAAACTTCATTGGAGTTCCCACCTTGCAGCCTGCCCTGGGGAATTTGGATTTGTGTGTCCTCATAGTTGCATGAGAATATCTTTTATAAAATTTCATAATATTTACAGATACCTACTATAAGTTCTATTTCCCTAGAGAATAAGACAACATTTCTCCAAAGAAGATATACAAATGGCCAAAAAGAACATGAAAAGATGCTCAACATCATTAGCCATTAGGACAATGCATATTAAAACAAAAAATGAGATAACATTTCATACATACTAGAATGGCTACTATTCTTTAAAAATTGCAAGTGTTGGAGAGGATGAGGAGAAATAGAACACTCATTCATTGTTGGTGAGGATGTAAAATGGTGCAATTTCTGTGGAAGACAGATTTGTCTGCTCCTCTGAAAGTTAAATATAGGATTTTCATATGACCTGGCAATTTTACTTCTAGGTATATACCCTAAAGAATTGAAAGCAGAGATTTGAACAGATATTTACTCTGATGATCATAGTGGCATTATTCCCAATTGCCAAATGATGGAAGGAATACAAGTGTCCAGCAAACAAGGAAAGAATAAATAAAAGTTTGGTTTATACACAATGGAATATCATTCAAAGAATGAAGTTTAAATACATTTGGCAACATGGATTAACCTTGAACAACATGTTGAGTGAAATAAGCCAGACACAAAAAGACACACACTGATATGAAATAATTAGAATAAGGAAATTTATAGAGTCAGAAACTAGAATATAAGTTAACAGGGGATGGGTAGGGAATAGTAAGTTAATACTTAAACTGTACAGATTTTCTATGATGGAAAAGTTTTATAATGGATGGTGGCAATGGTAGCAAATAGTGTGAATGTAATTAACAGCATTGAATATTGTTAAAAGGGGAAATTTTAGGTTGTATATATGTTAATGAATAAAAATTTTAAGAACAATCCCTAGGACTGTACAACTCAAGAAGTGAACAATAGACTATAGCTAATAGTAGAATTATGAAAATATTTTCATCAATTGCAACAAATGTACCACACTGATGCAATTTGTTAATAATGGAAATTGTGTTTATTTGAATCTTTTGTGTGGATCCCAGAAAATTATGTTCTTAAATTGAACCTATTGTGAACCTTGGATTAGATTAGGTCAGTTAAGGGCCATTTGATTAGATTGCTCTAGTAAGGTATAGCATAGGATAGGTCTTAATCCTCTTACTGAATTATTTATTTATTTATTTTTAAACAACGTTTTTTTTTTTAAAGATTTATTTATTTTATTACATATCTCCCCTTCCCCCCGCTGCAGCAACATGCCGAGAGTGGTCACTGCGCAGGCGTGGCTTTCCCCGCTTGTGGGCGGTCTCTGCGTCCGTTCACGGCCGGCTTTCAGTTCGCTGGTGGCTGGCTGCGCTCCATTCGCGGGTGACCTGCCCTGTCCGTGGCGGCTCTTGCCATGTCCGTGGCAGCTTCTTGCCCTGCCCATGGCGGCTCCGGCCTGCCCATGGTGGCTTGCCATTCTCAAGGCGGTCTGCCCGCTAGGAGAGGTCCCCGGGAATCGAACCTGGGGCCTCCCATGTGGTATGCCGGCGCCCTATCCACTGGGCTATCAAGCCGGCCCCCTGAATTATTTTTAAATGGAGGAATAAAAGCCTCAAACACAGAAAAAAGTTTCAGTGAC
Organism: Chaetophractus vellerosus; assembly: GCA_004027955.1. Taxonomy (NCBI): domain Eukaryota; kingdom Metazoa; phylum Chordata; class Mammalia; order Cingulata; family Chlamyphoridae; genus Chaetophractus; species Chaetophractus vellerosus. Next base: position 14,401 of record PVKH010007614.1, on the reverse strand, counting down.
AGGGAAACCCCAAGAGGCTGAGAGAAAGGTCCTGTATGCTTGAGGCTGTAATCAGTGGGGCACAGAGGCCTGGAAAGAAGCCCCTGATAGTCTGAAAGAGACAAGGCTCAGAGGAGAGATGAGAGATGAGACATATGCATGAAATTTTAGAGGTTCAAAACTTGCCTCGTCTTCTAGGTTTCTTCCTCCTCCAAGTTTTTATTAAACTTTGTAAAATAGACAGGTATAATAGATGCTTGAGCCTAGAGATATAAGGAATGGCTCCTGAAAGATGCTCTCAGCAGGTGGCAGAGCTTATAGAGAATCATCACCTAATGTCTCTACCACTGGGCTCTGTTTTACCACTCTGAACTGCAAATCAAGCAATTAAACTTGAAATTTTTGGTCACAAATAAGTGCTCCATCTAAACAATGACTACCTTTAAACTGCTGTTTAAAGAAAATGATTATTAATTGACAAAGAATTCACAATTATCAAGCAATATCCTATTAAATAATGTTTTTTAAAAATCATAATAATGTTTAGAAAAAAATTAGAAGGTTAGATGGGAGAAGGAGGTGGTGGTATGTAAATGACAAGACTTTGCTTTTGTTTGATATGATGTGATCGATTCCATTTTGCTATTTTTGAAATCATCTGTGCTTTGTTAACCTCATTGTTCCTAATAAGTACTCAGTTTGTCTTGTTTCTCTGTCTCTAAAGTTTTCATGACAATGTTTGGTCTTCATGTCTTACTTGTTGTGAGGTACATACAAATGAGATTATATCTTGAATAAATTTTTGCTAGGTTAGGCAGGTGCCATTAAGTAACACTAAAATAATGTCCATGATCCTTGTCAGAACACAGGATGATTTTATACAAGGGACCTGCATATGATGCATTTTTGCTTCTTGTGGGCATGGCCATTCACCTCTTTTTTAATCATACTTCACCTGGCACAAGTCCCCAAAACATACTGTGTTCTCAAAGTGCAGACCCCTGGACCCACAGTGTCAGCATCCCCTCGGAGCTTGTTAGAAATTCACACTTAATGCCCAACCTAAAGCAGAAACACTGGGTTTGCGGTTTCACAATCTATGTTTTCAAAAGCCCTCCAGATGGTTCTGATTCACATCAAAGTTTGAGAACCACAGTCCTCTCACCTGATTCTGGGTGAGACCTCCATGAAAGGGGAGATCTTTTCTCTGTTTCCTTTTATTTTTAACAAATCAATATTATTGATACATATCAATAAAGCATGAATCCATCCAAAGTGTTCAATCAATGGTATTTGGTATAATCACATAGTTGTGCATTCATCACTTCAATCATTCTTAAAGCATTTTCATTATTCCAATAATAATAATAAACAAAAAGCAGTCAAACAAAAGCCCTCATCACCTCTCAATCTCTCTATGCTTCCCATGCCATACATAGCTGCTATTCTGTTTACATCTCTCTAGTTTATTTGTATTTATATTTTGTAAAAACAGCCTTATTTATGCAATATTACCCATATTCCTATTTCAAATGAGGTTTCACTGTTATACAGTCCCATGTTACATTTTTTAGGTGTTCTTCTATATAATATACATGACCTTAGACTTTCCCTTCCAACCACTGTCACGCCCATGTAATAGCTCTGCTAGTTGTAAACACTATGATGTGCTTTCACCATTTCTATTTATTTCCAAAGATTTACAAACAACCTTTTTACAAATTCTGCATAGATTAATCCTTAGCTTTCCATTCTCCACCTTCATTCTATTTTCTAGTGACCTGTACTCTATTTATTAACTCCAAGAGTTTACCCAATATATTTAGTTCACAGAAGCTCAATCATACAGTATTTGTCTTTTTGTGTCTATCTTGCTTCACTCAACATAATGTCCTCCAGGTTCATCCATGTCGTCTTGTGCTTCACAATTTCATTTCTTCTTTCAGCTGCATAATATTCCATCGTGTGTGTACACCACAGTTTGTTTAACTGTTCATTGATTGATGAACAACAGGGTTGATTCCATCTTTTGGCAATCATGAATAAAGCCACTATGAACATCAGTGTGCAGATGTCTGTTCATGTCACTGCACTCCATTGTTCTGGGTATATACCCAGCAATGGTATTGCCAAAACATGTGGCAAGCCTATATTTAACTTCCTTAGGAACTGCTAAACAGTCCTTACAGTGGCTGTACCATTCAACATTCCTGCCAACAGTGAATAAGCATTCTTATCTCTCCACATCCTCTCCAACACTTGTAGTTTTCCCATAGTTTAATAGTAGCCATTCTAATAGGTGTGAAAGGATATTTCACCATAGTTTTGATTTGGTTTCCCTAATTGGTAGTGATGTTGAACATTTTTTCATGTGCTGTTTGCCATTTGTATTTCTTCTTTGGACAACTGTCTTTTCAAGTATTTTGCCATTTTTTTAATTTTTAATTTTTTAGTGAGATACATTCATTGCAATTGATGAACACATTTTGGAGCATTGCCACTAAGTGTGGATTAAAGTTTACATTGGAGTTTACACTCTCTCCCATCCAATTCTATAGCTTATGGCAAGATATATAATGGCCTATGTCTACCATTGCAATGTCATTCAGGACAATTCCCAAGTCCCCAAAATGCCCCTGTATTACCTCCGTTCTTCCCTCTCCCTGCCCTCAGAACCTCCAGTGGCCACTGCCTCCACATCAATGATATAATTTCTTCCATTGCTAGAATCACAATAAGTCTACAGTAGAATACCAGTGAGATAACTTTAGTCCATAGTTCATTCCCCAATCCTGAGGATTCTTGGATGGCGATGTTCACTCCACCTCTAATTGAGAGGGAGCTGTGATCCTTAGGGTCAATGGATGGGACTCTCTTGCTTGCAGTTGTAGGCTTTCTCAGTTCCTTGGTATGGTAGTTGATCATCACCTCCTTGTTAGTTGTCCTGGGTGAAACCAATGATCTGGAAGGTAGGTGTTGCAACTCCATTGAGATTCAGGACCCAGCTTGTACCTGGACAACCCAAAGATTTAAGTCTCTTGGACGTACATCTACCAGCTCTAGTACTAATTATAGGTTCAAATAGGACAGAAAAGCCTTGTGTAGGGAAACCACAACTTAGTCCAATTCTGTCACACTGGGGAGGATAAATTCAAAAGTTGGACCCACTGGCAAGGCACCAAGATCCTGAGCTGTCTGCCCTGCCTATAGTGTCTGGATGTCTCCTGAGCCCTCAGGAGCCCCACTATTTGTGGAAGTATTTACTTTGGAAGTCAATGAGATCCTGCTGAGATGTGCATAAGCGTAACCTCTGGAATGAACTCCCATCTCACTTTGAAGTCCCTTAACCATATAAATTCATTCATCTTTACCTTCTTCCCCTTTTGGTCAAGGTCTTTTTCCAGTTGCATTGCTAGTTGGTGCTTGGTAGTAATCCCTCAGTGCCAGGGAGGCTCATCCCTAGGACTCATGTCCCATGACAGAGAGAAGGTAATGCATTTATATGCTGAGTTTGGCTTAGAGAAAGACCACATTTGAGCAACAAGGAGGCTCCCATGAGACAAATCTTAGGCACCTTGTAATACTAGCTTTTGCCCACTTTTAAATTGGGTAGTTTGTCTTTTCATTGTTGAGTTGTATGATCTCTTTATATATCATAGATATTAAACCCTTATTGGAGATGTGACTGCCAAATATTTTCTCCCATTGTGTCAGCTGCCTTTTCACCCTTTTGACAAAGTCCTTTGAGGTGCAAAAGTGTTGAGTTTTGGGGAGCTTCTATTTATCTATTTTTTCTTTTTTAACTCATGGTTTGAGTATCAGGTTTAAGAAACTACTGACTACCACAAGATCTTGAAGACGTTTTCCTAAATTTTCTTCTAGGGTTTTATGGTTGTAGTTTTTACATTTAAGTCCTTGATCCATTTTGTATAAGGTGTGAGATAGGGGTCCTCTTTCTTTCTTTTGGATATAAATATCCAGTTCTCCCAGCATCATTTGTTGAATAGACTGTTCTGGCCCAGGTGGGAAGTCTTGACAGCCTTGTCAAAAATCATTTGAATGTAGATGTGAGGTTCTATTTCTGGGTTCTTGATTCAGTTCCATTGGTGCATTGCTGGTGCATTCTGTTTTTACCACTGTAGCTAAGTAATATGCTTTAAAGTCAGGAAGTGAGAGTCCTCCAACTTTGTTCTTTTTTGAAAAGACATTTTTGGCTATTTGGGTTCCCTTATACTTCTAAATAAATTTGATAATTGGATTTTCCATTTCTGCAAAAAGACTGTTGGAAATTTGATTGGGATTGCATTGAATCTGTAAATCAGTTTAGGTAGAACTGACATCTTAATAATACTGTCTTCCAGTCCATGAACATGCAATGCCCTTCCATTTATTTAGATCATCTTTGGTTTCTTTTAGCAATGTTTTGTAGTTTTCTGAATACAGGTCCTTGGTTAAGATTATTCCTAAATATTTGATTCTGTTAGTTGCATTATAAATGGCATTTTTTTTTCTGATTTCCTTCTCAGTTTCTCATCAGTAGTGTATAGAAATACATATTTTGCATATTAATCTTGTATCCTGCCACTTTGCTGAAATTGTATATTAGTTCTAGTAGCTTTTTTGTGGATTTAGATATAGGATAATATCATCAGCAAATAGTGAAAATTTTACTTCTTCTTTTCCTATTTGTGTGCCTTTTATTTTTCTAGACTAATTGCTCTATTTAGAACTTCTAGTACAATATTGAATAACAGTGGTGACAGTAGGCATCCTTGTCTTTTTCCTTATCTCAGTGAGAATTCTTTCAGTCTTTCACTGTTGAGTATGATGTAGGTTTTTCATATATGCATATTACCATATTGAGAAAGCTTCCTTCTATAACTATCCTTCAGAGTGTATTTACCAAGAAACGATGCTTTATTTTGTCAAATGCCATTTCAGCATCAATTGAGAGGATCCTGTGATTTTTCTTCTTCAATTTATCAATGTGGTTTATTGCACAAATTGATTTTCTTGTGTTGAACCACACTTGCATACCTGGGATAAAATCCACTTGATTGTGGTGTATATTTCTTTTAATGAACATTTGGATTCAGTTTGAAAGTATTGTTAAGTTTTGTTGCATCCTTATTCATTAGAGATATTGGTCTATAATTTGCTTTTTTCATAATATCTTTATTTAATTTTAGTATTAGGGTGATATTGGCTTCATAGAATGAGTTTGGTAGTGTTCTTTCCTGTTCAATATTTTGCAGAGCTTGAGCAAGATTGGTATTAGTTCATCTTTGTATGATTGGTAGAATTCACCAGTGAAGCCATCTTGTCCTAGACTTTTCATGTTTTTGAGGTGTTTGAGGTTCCCTTGCATGTGTTGCTTTGCTTTTCTGTTGCTGCTTTCAGATTCCTCTCTTTGTATCTGATATTTTTCATTCTGAATAGTAGGGGTCTTGCAGTAGGTCTATTTATATTTATTCTATTTGGGGTGCATTGCCCTGCTTGGATATTGATATTTATGTCTTTCATAAGGGTTGGGAAATTTTCAGTCATTATTTCCTCGAGTATTCTTTCTGGCCTTTTCCCATTCTCTTCACCTTCTGGGACACTGATAACATGTATGTTTATGTTATTTATGTTGTCACTCAATTCCCTGAGACACTGTTCCATTTTTTTTTCCATTCTTTTCTCTTTCTGTTCTCTTGTCTTTTCCAGTTTGGATGCTCTGCCCTTGAAATCACTAATTCTGTCTTCAAGCAATTCACATCTGCTGTTACATGCCTCTAATGAATTTGTAATCTCATCCATGTCTTTCATTCCCATAAACTCTGTTACTTTTCTTTTCAGGCTTTCAAATTGTTATTTATGTTCATCCAGTGTCTTTTTAATATCATTTTATCTCTTTAGTCATATTTTCCTTCAATTCTTTGAATTGATTTAGGAGATTTGTATGAACATCGGTGATTAGTTGTCTTAAATCCTACTTCTCATCAGGATATTCAGTTTGTTTTTTGGCTGGGCCATCTCTTCCTGTTTCCTAGTATGGCATGTAAATTTTGCTGATGTCTAGGCATCTGAATATGTTGATGAATTTACTCTCATGGCCAATTTCTCTCTCTTGCATAGTGTTTTCTTTTTCACAGCTCTTCTTTGATTTTTGGCTCCCTGTATTCAAAGTCTTTAAAATTGCCCAGTTTAAGTTATCAAAATTGGGCCAGGGACTCACTAATGGAGCACAGATATTCCCCCAAAAGGTTAGAGAGAAATCTAAAAGCATTTTTTCTTCTTGAAATTTCCTGACTGGCCAACAGATGGCTCTCATCAGTGAACCTTTCCATGGAAGTGTTTCTTTTAACCTCTGTTTTCCATTGTTTCTGGTCAGGCCAGAGCCGAGATTCAAAGAGGGCTCTGCTGGCTGAATTCACTGAAGAGAAGCCCTCCACCTTACCCTCTCTCTTCCCTTGTAATAGCTGACAGGCAGGAAGACATCTGTTCCCCTCTCAGTTGGCTGCAGTGAGTCATGGGTTTTATCCCATCTTAATGTCTTGAGGGTGGGGGATGGGAACCCTTCCTGATCTCCACAGGGGTTTGGTAGCTCACATATGTTGTTTCAGGTTCTTCATTTTTCTGTCCCTTGCCCTCCTGGGAGTTGCACAGCACTGTCCTGGTCTGCTGAACCCCAAAGCAGGTCCCATTGGACAATTTTTGGCCCTTTATCTATTGTTTTTCTGAGAGAGTTGAGCCCTGCCTGCCTACTCTAACATCATCTTCTCAGAACTCCTTTTCTCCTGTTCTTTATTCAGTCTCATTTCACCTGAGTGGATGTCTCACCCTACTTCCCTGGTTTCTCACTTGCCTCTAAGAGATCACAGCAGTCTTTTATTTTTTTAATTTTAGGCTTTGCATGCCTTTTTTCTATCTCTAAAAATATTCCATTTCATCTTATCTCAGTCTTCTTAATATTTCTATTATCAAAGACACTTTTTCCCTCTCACCTCCACCTGCCATGTGGTAAATTGAGAAAAAAATATTATTGACAATGTCCTCAGAGTGCAAAATATCTTAAGCAAATATGGCTAAGTATGTTTGACATTTCTGTGAGCCTAGTTCCTGTCTCTTGTCTGAGATCAGACAAGGGTACGTGCTATTTTGTTTTTCAGTTGTCTTTGTCAGAGAGAGAAAGGAAGTCTTATTAATGAAGATTGAGTCACTGAATACTGCTTAAATGTGTATTTGGGGACTAGTTCTTTAGAGCTTTCATGGGAATAGAAATATAGTCTCTTCAGTACTCTGTGTGTGTGTGTATGTGTATGTGAATTGAAAGTGGAAGACTGGCTAGTGGGGAGGGAGGGCAGAGATTGGGGGAAGCAATAACAAGTAGCAAGCCTAAGTACCAATGTAAATGCAGATCCTCTGTATATCATTTGCTCAAATTCATTGGTGTTCCTAATGCTGCCCACCACTATTTTGCATTCGGATTTCTGAGAGTTTATATAAGAAGAATATTGCACCTTTTAACTTCCAAAGCCTTTCTGCTTATAGTGTTGGGCAGCACCCAAAGCCTCAATGTGTCTGACAGTAAATCTGCTCTTGAAGGTCTCTTTGAAAAAAGCGACCATATACTTTGATGTAAACTAATCCGGCTATCCTAGCTGTGTTGGAATAACTGAGGAGCAATGACTGAGCCAAGACAGTCCACTAGGGGTACTCATATGGTGATGAAACAACCCACCACTCAAAATCTTGCTGCTTGGGGAGCTTGAAGATGAGACCAAGATGGCAGTAGACTTGCAACGCACACACACAGAGCACATAGAGAAAGGAAGCTACTTATCTCTGTCCTTTGCAACATAATAAATTATTAATAAGTTAAATATTATCTCATTTATGATACATAATGACTATATAGAGTTTTTAAATGTACAAGATAATTCCAAATACTGCATCCCATTTTATTCTCAAAAACCTGATAAGGCTAGTTTTATCATGACCTCCAATTTTTAGATCTATGTTTCTCAAAATGTGGAATGTGTCCTATAGGTGGTCTTGGGTGGTATCCTAACATGACATTAAATATCACTGAATAACCTACCAAACTGATATTTTATTTCCAATTCTCTTTCAGTCCTTTGTGTAAGAAAATGTTTGGCACTTATATATCTATAACACTTCTGCAGCACAGCTCCATTTTTAATAAAAAGAAAGACCTTGGACTCAGAACCTTTTCCAGGCAACAATATTCAGATGAAGTTTATTGCATTGTTTTATATTTATCATAATAAGTTTTATAGTTATATTTTTATTCATGACAATTACTTATGATACTAGTTGTATTAGTCAGCCAAAGGGGTGCTGATGCAAATTACCAGAAATTTGTTGGCATTTACAAAAGGGTATTTATTTGGGGTAGAAGCTTACAGCTACCAGGCCACAAAGCATAAGTTACCTCTTTCACCCAAGTCTATGGCCATGTGTTGGAGCAAGATGGCTGCCAACACCTGTGAGGGTTCAGACTTCCTGGGCTCCTCTCTTCCTGGGGCTTGCTTGTCTCTGGGCTCAGCTCCTCTGCTATCTCTACAAGGCCAGCTGTAGACTATGAGGCACTCTAGAATTTGCCTTTCTCCACAAGACTAGCTGAGAACTGTCAGGCAAATGGCTCTGTCTCTTTTCCTGGGGCCTTCTCTCCCTCTTACTTCCCTGGGCTCCAGCATTAAAATTCCAACATCAGAACTCTAACTAAAAACTCCAACTCTGTCCTTTGCCATGTATTTTATCTTTGAGACCCCACACACCAAGGGGCAGGGCTCAACACCCTACTGACATGGCCCAATCAAAGCTCTAATCATAATTGAATCATGCCCAGAGGAACAGGCCAGTTTGCAAACATAATCCAATATCTGTTTTTGGAATTCATAAATAATTTCAAACTGCTACACTAGTTTTCCATTTATGATAATAATGTAAAGTTTCCTGCTAACATAAATTTACTTAAGTAAATAAAGGTGAGTCAAATAATGAAAAATATTGTTTTTAATGGTATAGGTAAAATATAGAAATCACAAGAAGCATGAATATTACAAAATGACTGAAACATTGTTCTAAGTCAGGGATTCTTAACAAGTGGTCAATAAGCTGGAATTGAAATTGAAAAAAACATTATTCTTGTGAGGACATGTTGGTGTGGGTGTGATATATTTATTAAATAATAAATAAATAATAGTGTGGACTTAGTTAGGGGTTCATGGTTTTCACTTGACTGGCAAAGGGTTCTGTGGAACAAAAAAGGTTAAGAACCCCTGTTCTAAATGAAGAAAGTCAGTCTCAGAAAGGACAAGTGACTAATGGGTTAAAGAATGATGAGGAGTTCACAGAGCAGTAGTAACAGATCTTAAACTCGAATCAGGGTTCCTGACCCTATGCTATTTAGGTTTTAAAATGGTTTTACTGAGAGTTTATCAAAAAGTTTTATTGCCTCCGCTGCCCCCATATTAGTCTGCCAAAGGGGTGCCAAGGCAAAGTACCAGAAATCTGCTGGTTTTTATAAAGGGTATTTAGTTGGTATAAAAGCTTACAGTTACAAAGCCCTAAAGAGTATAACTCAAGGTTGCTTCCTCACCAAAGTCAGTTGCCACGTGTTGAAGCAAGATGGTCACTGATCTCTGTCTGGTCTCTTTCCTGCGCTTCTACTTCCACTTGAGACTTTGTGGGCCCAGCTCCTTCTAGATCTCAGCTGTAGGCTGGCATAGAACTTCTTTTACAGGGCTTCCTGTATCATCCTCTGGCATAGGGCTCATTTCTTCCAGGTCTGCTCGTTCTGTTCTCTTCAGCTGCAAACTATCAGGCAAATGGCATATCTCTCCCTGAGACCCCAGGATCAAACATGACAGAGCTCACTCTCTTTTCCCCTGTGTCTTCTTGAGTATGTATCTATTTATATAGGCCCACCAAGGGTATGGGGACTCAACCTGAGTCACACCTTACTGATGTGATTGAATGAAAAGCCCTAAATTGATTTTATCAGTAGACTTAAATCCTTTGAATTTAGTACAATCAAAGGGTATCACACCCACAGGAACAGATTAGATTACAACATAATCTTTCTCTTTTTTGGGATTCATAAAATAATTTCAAACTGCCACACATCCCAACCTCCAGTGCATTATATGAGAACCTAGGGACCGATTTAGGCAGTTTTAAAAATGACAATGGAGTTGCAACATGTACTGTACAGCTCCTTGGACTCATCCAGGATAATTGGAGGGGAGATGATGGACAACAGCTGTCCCAGGGAATGGAGAGAGTGTGCAACTTCAGGCAGGATAGTCCCATCCATCTTCCCCATGGGATATAAGCCCCCTCTCAATTGGAGGTGGAGTGGACATCACCATCCCAGAATCCTCAGGATTGGGGGAGGAACTATGGACTAGAGTGGACTTACTGGTATTCTACTATAGACATATTGTGATTCTAGCAATGGAAGAAATTACAAGATTGATGTGGAGGCAGTGGCCACTGGAGGTTCTGGGGAAAGGGATAGGGAAAACAGTTACAATACGGGGGCTTTTTCAGGACTTGGGAATTGTTCTGAGTGATGTTGAAAGGACAGACGTAGGCCATTTTATATCATCACATAACATGCAGAAATGTGTGGGAGAGAGTGTAGACTGCAATGTGAACTATGGTCCATGCTTAATGGCAAAGCCCCAGGATGAGTTTATCAATTGCAATGAATGTGCCACACTAATGAAGGATGTTCATGTGGGAGGGTGTGGGAGGTGTGGGGAGTGGGGCATATGGGAATCACTATATCTTTTGTGTAACATTTTTGTAATCTAAGTATCTTTTTAAAAAAAAATGACAATGGTAACAGTAATATATTTATTAAACTCTTACTATGGGCCTAGATACTATCTTAAGTATTTTATACATATTATTCTTTTAAATTAATGTACTTATACTTAAGTCCCTATTATTACACTTATTTATTCATTTAACCCTCAAACTAAATCCCATAAGAGAGGTATCATATAGTTTCTCAGGAATAAAATCCTCCAACCTCATTCCTAGTTGTTGCTCTTCTGGAATAATTGACTTAACATCAGATTAAAACATCAATGATTCTCATTTTATGTTCTATTTCTCATATGATAGGAAAAAAACACAGATTCCAAGTTTTATTTATTAGATTAATTTAAGTGATTCATAACAGTTAACACTAATTGAAGAAATAGATATCGGCACAACAAATACATACTAGTCAGTGTGCTGGGCACTCAGGTTAACAATGAGGGTAAGTCGTGAGCAGAAAGAGAAGTGGAGATTGTCCAGGCAGAACTTCCTGTTTGGTGGGAGAGATAGACCTATTCAAATGATCACACACTACATGTAACTGTACAACTATGGTAATTGCTATAAAAGAAATATGAAAGACTGTGACTCAATTTTAACTGGGGCCAAGATACCCAGAGCAGGCTTCCCTGAGAAATGTACATGTTGGCTGAGATATGAAGGCTGTATAAGAGCTGACTAGGTGAAAGTGGAACTCAGGTGGCAGGACTGTATTAAGGCAGAGGAAAGAACCTTTACAAAGACTCTGGGGAAGAAAGTATCATAGTGCTAGAGGGATTGAAAGATGGACAGGTTGCCAGTGTGGCTTAGGGGCAAACTGTTTGGGGGTATGGGTGTGGGTGTTGGAAATTAAAGGACATGACTAGGGGGCTACAGAAGTATGCAGGGATCCTGTGAGGTAAAACTTTACACATGTGTTAAGGATTTTGTTCTTTTCCCTAACAACAGTGGGGGATGATATATACGTGATCAGATTTGAATTTTGAAAAGATTACTATCTGAGAATTGAAATTTTACTTTTTTATTCAAGGTAAGCTTTCAGTGCATCTTTCCAAATTGCGGTAATTCTTACTTTTTATAAGATAATATAAAGAATGTGTTAAGAAAAATTTTCCTCTTTCCAATAAATATAAACTATTTTCCTTTATCTTCTTTTTGGTCTTCTATAAGACTGTTTTTCCATTTCCTTTTATATCTCCTGCAACATGAAACTTAGATCTTAATTTGGCTTTCCTAATTTCATCATCTGCATCTCACAAAATTTTTGTGCCTTCATAATAACGCCATCTATTTTTAATTTCTTTTCCTTTTTGGGTAAAATGAAAACCGAACAGACTTCATTTTAGCCAATAGAAGGCCTAAGAAAAATTAGTACGTCAAGTCTTGTTTGTACAACCCTTCATTTTCCTGGATGGCATTTTTCCCTCCTATTCATGCTTCTCCTTCTCTCACACTTTCTGATCTGATCCTGTTCTAGTATCAGCTCCCATTTCCTTCCATAAGATGCAGACATATTTGCCCTGTTGAGATGACATACCATAAACTTTTTATTCTTTGGGCTTCAAACCAACAGGACAGGTAAAGATTTCACAGAGGGTGATTAATTTTTTTGGGGGGTGGGAATTTATAAACAAGTGGGCAAGGGCACTGGAGAAGTGGAGACAATATAGTGTTTTGGTCTTGGCTCCTCCAAAGCTATTTGATCTCATGTAAGCCACTTCAGCTGTCTGATACTGTTTCCTTGTTTGCTGAGCTCTTGATGCCTTCCTATTTGTAACTTCTATGATTTTATAATGCATTTTTGTTGGCTGATATGAAGAGTTCCTGAAGAATTTCACCCATAAGAATTATTTCATTTCAGTGGTTAAAAAATCTGTAACATCAGGGTTACTACTGATAGTATATAAGGTGAAGATACTTGGAAAAGGTCCTGGAAAACCAACTAAGAGAACATTTATTTTATATTAAAACTAGGGAGAGCATGGTGTTGTACATCTAAGGCCATTATTCAGCATCTGGTTTGTGTTAGTTTAAAATCAGCCATCTTTGATATCCCCTCAGGATCACAAGTTGTAAGTTTTTATTTTTACCATTTCTTATCTCTGCTGTTATATTTTTATCCTTTGGCTTCAATAATGCCCTTCATCAAGATGTGTGAAGACACAAATACTCCCATTTGGGAACACGCAGTGCTACATCCTTCTTGGTAGTGTTTTCAGTAAAAATAGTTTCTCCTGATAAACATTATGGATAAAAATGTAAAAACCTAACAGCCGGTGGCCCCTTTAACAAACTGAACATAACAACCTTTCTGTTCTGAAAGACAAATGTGAATTATAAGAACTGGAGAGTTTGTGGGCAAGTGAACTTGAAAGCTAAGGACCAACGGAGGGGAAATATCAATTAAAGGACCCACATGAGAAGAAATTTAACGAATTTAGAGCGCTTCTAGATCAGTTCTTTGCTTTCAACAAACAACAGAAATTTCTCAACTTATCTCAAGTACTGAGAAGGTTTATCCAAAGGCTCTGGTTGGGGTAGACATCAGGAGCAACTCCTCACAGGCCTCCAGTAACACACAGAGCCGTGGCTCACAAGGACGAGAGCCATGTCAAGGAGTCCCTGGAACCAAAGGAGCAGAAGTCACACTAGGCTTCTTAATTAAAGCCTACTTCTTTTTTTACCTGCTCCCACAAGTCACCCATAATTGCCTCCTTCTTTCTCACAGTGTCTACTTATTTATCATTTCTGCTTCTTCATATCCCTGATTTGCTCATGGCCCACCATGACTTCTCTGACCTCTACCTATCTTTCACCTACTGTTTCTACTCCTAGATTCTCTCATTGCACTCATTTTCCCTATGGAAATTCCCAAGAGAATGAATCAAATCGAGCTGGTTCATCTTTGCTTGTAGAGCCATGTCATGGGTTTCTGTCCAGTTACTCATGGATATTGGTCTTGGGTCAACTACCAACACTTGGTTGAATGGCTATGGCCAGGTAAGGGATTGTATAAGTCACATAATTTAAAAAGGACAACACAATAGCCTATAGGGCTGTGGACAGAGGCTATTCCTATTAGACACATAGTGAAAATGGTAGGTACCACAATAGGCATATCTAATATACAGACATTTTTAGGACATAAAATTAGAACTACTTCACTAATCCGCCTTTTGAAATTAAGAAGAGAATAAAGTCTATAAATTAGTACAGTAAGTAGTAGCTGCTGAACAGAGATGGCATCAGACAAAGAGTCAGTTGAAAAAGAAAATAGAAGTTTCTAGAAACAGCAGTACAGGGGAAAAGAGGTAGGGAAAGGGGGGAAGAGAAAGAGGTAGGATCAGGATAGGGATTGGCCCCTGGTGGTGGGAAATAGAGATCCTTGATGAGGTGACAAGGAGGAGGGAAAGAGTAAATTTTATAGTAAAGTCTGAGTACTCTTAGAGGTAAGTGTCATGTAGCCCTACTGCTCACTTGGGCTGTGATTATCATGGTAAACCTCACCATTGTTACTGCAATGCTAAATATTGGTGAGGGTATGGAGCAATAGGATTACTGGCAGGAGTTAAAACGGTAT
>PVKH010007613.1:0-14341 GCA_004027955.1 Chaetophractus vellerosus | reverse complement strand
CGTTCCTTATAATTCCTATTTTGAGAAGAGAAATGTCAATAGTGTCGGCTAAGTTCACTGAGGTTTCAGAATTTAGGTCATCTTACTGCTTCTTCCATTCATTCAAGAAATACTTACTTAGTCCTACTATGCTACATACTTTCTTATGCTCTGGAACTAGAGTGATAAATACAACAGGGGGGAAAATCCCTAAGGAGCCAATATTCTTGTGAGTGAGAAAAGACAATAAATAGGTAAATTTATACAATATGAAATATGTTAGATGGTGATAAGTCCCAAGGAGAAAAATTAAGCAGGACAAAGAGATTACAAAAAAAAAAAATACTAGTAGGTGTGTATGTGAGAGTAGTGTTTGCAATTTTATAGATGATTGCTAAAGAAGGCTTCACAGGTGAAAATGACATTTTAGTAAATGTCTTAAGGAAATCCATGTAGATAACTGAGAAAGGAATATTCCTGGCAAAGGAGTAGCAAGTACAAAGGCCCTGAAGTAGTAGTGTGTTAGGGATTTTTAAGACAGACCAAAAAATCAGTGATGCTTGAGCAGAGTGAGTAAGGAAAATATTAGTAAGAAGTGGTATCACAGAAATATTGGAGGGTAGCTTATGTATACATACTTTATAAATCACTGTAAAGAACTACGGTTTCTATTCTAAGTGAGATAAGAAAGCTTTGGAGGTTCTGGTGTGTATTTTGTTTTCCTTTTAGGAAAAACTCTATTCTAACATTTAACACCATAGTTCAGTTTTGCCAGTTTTTAAACTCTATAAAATTAAAATGACCTAGGTTGTGCTCTTTTGCCTCTGGCTTCTTGGTTCATTATTATATTGCATGCAGTTGTATATAGATAGTTCATTCTCATTACTCTATAGTATTCCATTGAATGTACATTCCACAATGTTTTCATCCATTCTATTATATATGGGCATATGGGTAGAATCCAGCTTTAGATATAGATGATGCTATGATATTCTTGTGCATATGTTTTGGTGAACATATGCACACGTTTCTGTGGGGTCTGTGTATGAAGAGTGGAATTCCTGGTTCATGGGGTGTGTACATGTTCAGCCTTAGAAGTACATCAGCTCACTGGTACCACAGCAATGCCTGGGAAGCCCAGATTTTGAGAAGTGACGTGGGTAGGTTGGCTAGGCACAGATACGGAACCAGGGACTACGTTAAGGTGTTGAGTTAGTCTGGTTTACTACTTAACAGATGGCAAATGAAGTATTTTAAGAGGGAGTGACATGATCAGGGTTACAAACATCCTGGCTGTTATGTGGAGGGAGATTTGAAAGAAACAACCATTGTAGTTGTCCAGGGAAGAATATATGAAGGTTTAACCTAAGACTTGTAATGGAGACTGGAAGGAGGCATCTGCTTTGAAAAACACATAGGAGGCAAAATAAGGGTGCTGGCAATTGTGGATGCGGAGAACGGGTGAGTAATGGGGTGAGAGCGGTCAAAGACTGCCTTGCGTAGATTCAGGGCTCTACAAAAGAAGCAAGCCATGGAAGGAGCATAATTTCAGAGAAATTGATGAGTGCAGTGTTAGACATGTTGAGTTTGAGGTGCTAGATAAACATCAGCAGAAGTCTAGCAGTTATTTATATGTAACTGAAGCCAAAGTCCATGTTTTGATTTGAGACTCATTAGCACAGAGTTGGTTTCAGAAACTATGAAGGTATTGAAGTGACTGAAAAGAGTCTGCAGAATCAGAAGAGTAATGGGCTAAGGACAGAAACCTAAGGAACCACAATGTTTACTGGTAGAGCGAGGGAGAAGATTCCACAAAGATGATCGAGAGTGTGGTGGTGTGGAGGGTAAGGAGTTGCTTTTTTAAAAGAAATGAATGTGCTGACAAATGAAGCAGAGAATGGGCCACATATAAGGTAAGGATTGAAAAATATCTGTTGGATTTGACAGCTTGGAAGGTACTGCTGACTTTAGTGAGAGTAATTTTATTTGGTTGAAGATGAGAAAGTGATTAAGTGGAAAAGAGTAAAGTCTGTCTTTTCAAGGAGTTTGCTTCAGAGAGGCAGAGGAGAGTTTGGATGCATCTAGGAGATATGAGATCAAGAAGGGTTGTTTTGTTTTTATTTATCATTTATTTTAATTTTAGGATGAGGAAACAATAAGGATTTTTAAAAAGTGAATGAAGATATGGGTGAGAATTGTGTGAGAAACCAATTCAGACCGGATAGGTGGAAGGGCTGAAGAAAGCCATCAAAGAGTAGCTATGTCAGTATTGCTAGCAATTTCCAAGTCTTTCCTCTCACGATGGTCTCTACCAAACTACCAATTCTGTATGAGGCCAAGTTCACTAATTTGAATTATTGGTCCTGGCCCCTTTAGGAATGGATTTAATGCTTAGTTCCAAATGAAATTACACAGTGTAATAATAATTATAATAGTAATGACAATAGATAAAATTTAGTGTGTCCTTTGGTTCAGGCACTATTACATGTTTTATACATTTTCTACAATTCAGAAAAAGGCATTCCAAGTCAAAAGTATTTACCCAATGAACAGATGAGAAACTGAAGCTCAGAGTGTTAGGAATGAATTTCCTAAGGCAACATAGAATAAATGGCTGTACCAGGATTTAAACTCAGCTCTCTTGGGGTCCAAAATCTATGTTCCATTTACTAAATCAGACTGACTCCCATAGTATTTGTATAACTATATATGTAATCTTGATAAAAATCCAGGGTTGACCAATTCCTTTCTAATCAGTAGAAGGAAATTTAGTTGTGTCCAATGCATCTGCCTTAGTGTCCTGAGAGGGAACAGTAAGTGATGTATAATGCTAATTGTCTCTTACTGCAATAGAGCAGATTCGACTCCAATAAATCAAATAACACTTCCTCTGTCCCTTCAAACCACACATAGGAAAGCAATTGATGCATGTCTTTTCTGAGTATTCCTTATTACTAGTTATTAGAGAGAAAGTCAGAAAAATTGGCTGTTTGGTGTGTCATTCTAACAAAGGACGCTACCAGCCTTAAGATATAATAAAGCATTGTATTACTTTTATGGTCTTAGTTTATTTGAGTATGGCTTGGCTGAATTTTAGCTAATACATTTTGGAAACAATCTGTATTTTAGGTAAGTACCTTTTAAATTTCACTGCTTCTGCTTTGTAGACACATTTGGAAGAGTAAAGGGAGGACGATGTAAACATGAATCATGTCATTAGTGAGAGATTGTTCTCTGACACAGGCACATCATACATACTGTAATGAATGGCTCTTGTTTGAGGGTTACAGGCATGTTTTACCAAAGATGTTCATGGGGAAATTCATGGGGTTAAATGTACTCTCTCTGGGAAAGGAAATAATATTCAGGAGACTCGAGTCAAATATAAATATTAACCGTTCTCCTTGATTAGCAAATACAGCAACCCTTATCACACTGGCTCAACCCCAAGGCAGACAGGGCTGTGTGGGTGGAATGCATGGCCCTCGTGACTCTAACTGCTGCTTCACGGCATCCATTTCAGCTGCGACCTTTCTAATTCACTATTGGAGAATGTTTATTGATTTTAAAAGAATGAAACTTGCCGAGTGAGATATTGTTCAGCTGGTTATGATGTTCCTTAAAAAACAAGAGCATGACCCTATATCACTCTGTGATTCTTTAACTAGAAGGTGGGAATCCAACCCTTCCTTGCCCCTATCCTTATCTGATTCATAGGTGAGATTTCCTGGCATTCGTATTTTCTTTCAATTTATTCATTTCACAAATATTTGGTGCATATTTTGTACTGGAGTTTTAATATACAATGCTGAATCAGACTGGGATCCTTCCTTTGTGAAGTCTCAACTCTTGTAGTGAATAAACATTAAGCAAACAATTCTAAAAATATATATGAAATTAAAAAGTGTGATCAGCGTGGTGAAGCATAATACACCATGAAAGAGTGCAATCAAGGCCAAATTTTTATTAAGAAGAAAGGCCTCCTTGAGGAAGTGACATTTAGAAAGAAATCTGAAACAGGGGCTTATCCAGGCTAAGAATAACAGTGAGAGTTCCCTGGATAGAGGACATAAAACTCAAGGGAAGCACATTTTCAGTGAAATGAGGCTACATATTTTGTAATATTCTAGTCTATGCTTGAGGGAGGTTACTGAAAGATGGGAATGGAAATTTATTGAAGTGTCTATTATGTGCCAGAGACTTTCTGTGTATTATCTCGTGTATTCTTCACCACAGGCCACAAACGTTGGTGTTATGCCCATTTCAAATACAAGAAAACTGAAGCTTAGATTGAGTAAATAGATTGTCTAAGGTATTTCCTCCAGGAACTGACTTTTTGGGATGCCAACATGTTCCATCACCAGCAATGCCCAAATTGTATTCCAGTAATTCTTGGTTCCAACTACTCGTTAGTAGTATCCACAGACAGATACACACACAGGCACACAGTCAGGCAGACTCACAAATAGATACAGACTCAAGGGTTTTCTTGGTCAAATTGGGCAATTTGAGCATAGGCAATGCTAACGCAGTTGGTGGTGCAAAGCGATACATACTTTGACCAAGAAGGGTGCTAGGGCTTTAGAGAATCAGTAAATAGCATCCCACTCATTTATCTAAGTTCAATGCTAATTCAAAAGTTGACACAAGAGTCAGACAGATGGCAACCAAAATATCAGCTTTGCTACTTAGAAAGCAGAATCGGAGGACCTAGTTTTAGATTGGTATCTCCACTGAGCTTGCTAATACTTCATCCCAGAATTAATCAGACTTATCTAGCCAAACACTGGTAAGGCAACCAGGCCTCACCTACAGGTCTAGTCTATGCAGAGAGGAGACAAAGATGCAGATCTGAAAATAAGAAAGAGAAAGTAGTTGGTTTAAGCTTAATCAGTTCCTTTTCCCAAATGCATCAATCAGAAAAGTTATTTTTTCCCAGGAGACTAAAACAGTAGAGACAGACTAGGATACTCTTTCCAATAAAAGTTCTTTCAGGTGGAAACATGAAGGTAGAGGGAAGGGAGGTTCCCTACTTACAGGAAGCTGTGTGAATTCCCCAGACTTTGGATGATGTTACTCTCTTTTGAAGACCACCTCATAGTCCCTGCTGAAGCATCTTATGATATAACCTAGAGATATGGGCACAGTGAGCTTTTGTCTTTGCTTTTCTGATGATCACATTGCCTTTCTCTGATGGTACTTTTCCACTGGTTTCCCATACTTCTAGTCTGATCATTTTGAAACTGGTGATGAAAACCTTGGCCAAAATAAGAAGAAAGGATCATTTTGTTACACAGGTTACTGAATTGTGGCACATCTATTTTCTCCAGGAAATTCAATTAATTATTGAGTAAACATGGCTTCCTATTGATTCTATGTTGATTACTTTCTAATATGAAAAATGGAGCCATGCCATAATGTTATTTTAGCAAGGCAGATTGGGGCCTCTACTGTGGAACAAATCAAATAAAGAATATTGGCATTTCTGTGTCAGGAGTGTATCTCCATGTGAAAGGGGCTATCTTTCTATGATCTCAAAAATAAACAAATTGAAGTAGGAAGAAACATATTAGCAACAAGGTTTGTATTACATAAAGGACTTCGTTCATCATCAATCTTCCTGGTGATAGCACAATGCCCCTTAAACATTATTAAAGTCTATTTACAATAAGCAACTACTCGGAATCAGCTCTAAATGCTCTAAGTAGCCTCAAATTTTCAAACAAAGGAAGGGAAGGATAATAACATTTTTACCATTATTCAGATTAAATAAATTACCTACCAGTCCCACCTTCAGAAATTTATCCTGCAGAGCTTCTCTATATACATAGACCATGGAACGTGTTCCTGTGTTCCTGTAAGGAAGCACAACTACTCTAATAAAAACAAGAGAGAAAACTTGCTTTACCAAATTTACCATCATTCCAAAATTAGTGGATTCAGTGTGATAAATCTTTTAGAGCATGTTTTGATCAACTTTGGGCTTAATGCTACATTCACCTTTTATAAAAGACAGTATCCCCTAAGGTTATTATAGAGGCCAAAACTGCATGTGGATATCAAATGGCTTTTAGGGAAACATATGTTGATATTTAGTTTTCATAAGTCAAACAAAAACATATGGATTCATTTTCCCTTGAGTGAATGGATTGGCAACTTCATTTTATATTTTATTGAGATTAAAATGTCAGGAAAAGTCTGAAATGTTCATGTTGGGACTGTATTTCTATTAAAAATTGTTCAATAGACTTGTTTCCAAAGGATTATTGCTGAAACTTCATGGTTCATAGAAAGCAAAGGTGAGATTTGAGAATTAAAGTGATTACTCTCCAGCTGAAATGTGCCGTACGCCAAAGTCCAGGTATATGTAGATTTATTTCTCTATACATTTTCCTCAACCATAAGACTTTAAGGTTGAATATATAAGAATTGTCATTAAATTCAAGCCATGATTTAAGGTGAATGAGTAGTGTATCTTAAGTTATACAATTTTTTTAAAAATATAGCTTATTTGGAAGGGGAAACAAGCAATATTTCTTCTTTTTGAAGGTTATTATTTTGTAAATATAATAGTAGCATATCAATATATGTATAAAATTATTTCATTGAAATGATACATATATAATTTCCAATAAATTTCACATCAAGGTTAAAATTGACATTAAGTAGATATTCCAAATCAGAAATAATTTAACATATTTAAACTCCCATTGATATTTTCCTCATTTAATGTTTTCATTTAGGTTTTCAACCTTTAATTTATTTCTAAATTTGTTATTTTATTACAGTGAATGGAATGTTTTTCCATGGCTTTAATATTTTTAATATAGACCAGAGTTCCCATCTGTATTCTTCCAAGAGGCTTTCAAAGCTCATTAATTCTTCTGCTACATGTAATGTCGTAATGCATTTGGTTACAGTGAACTTTTGACAATTCAAAACTGGAATGTTCTTTCTTCTTTTCTTCTTATTTTTCAATCCTCTTTTTTTTTTTTTTGAAAAAGGAGATGGATCTGAATTCTCTAGCTTATTCATTTCTAAAAGCTTAATTCTCTCCTATTCTTTTTGGACTCCTTTCATTGGATCAGTGAGGAATAGTTCTACCAGCAACTCCATGTAAAAAGTTGTCTGCTTAATCCCTGGTCTTTCAGTGAACCAGGGCCACAGCAGAATTTCTATGAGTGTGATAATAGAGACATTTAATTGTTGATCTATGTAATCATTGTTACTGAACAAAGGGCTCCATTTTGAAATTTTCAAAGTGAGTGAAGATTATTTAACTCTGATTTTTAAAAATGTGTATTTGGTACATACCTGGAGAAAGAAAATTGAAACATAATCATTCAGACAAATAGAATAATTAAGTCCACAAATGAAAATGGTTGCTATTTTAAGAGTAAACTACATTATTTCATGATTGAGGAGATTTAAACTTGACTACAGACATGCAAAGAAATGAACAAATTACCTGAACTGTATCAGTGTTTAAGAAAATGAAAAGATCTGGTTCAAAAATTAGTAATATTTTAAATATATGATGAAGTCTACTGGTCTGTTCTCCCATGATGACTAGGAAGGGTTGACCAGGGTAAGTTAACCCTGTGTCACCTAAGAGACCCTAAATGTTTCATGGTTAAAGAATCACAACTAGAGCAGGAACTTCTTTTTTTTTTTTTGAAGCTGTTTAAAGCGCTGAAATCCTGGCTTAACAAAAGTATAAAGTATTAAAATGGGAGATACAATCCCAAAGATTGATCTTTCTTTCCTTTTACAATATAATTCTTCATACAATCCCAGAGTAGCTGGAGGGTGATTGAGTCTGTGGGGGTAACAGTTTCCAATAGGTAGGAGGACACAAGTTCCTGGCTTCGAATCCTAGCCATGGACTGTCCATCTCTGGCTTGGTGCCCTGTCTATAAGACTTGGGCTCTGAACTGCTACACACTAAGTATGAGATGCTATTCAATCTCAAAGAAGTGGGGAAGGAAGGTGGATGTCAATGGAAACATTACTTAGCTTCTTTGAGCATCTGATTACTTATCTGTGGATCTGAAATAATAAGTATTAGCTTCACCTACTTAACCGAATTTTTATGATTATAAAATGAAATAAATCAACTGAATGTGTCTTGTGAGAATCAAAAGTGCCGTAAAATATATGCTATTAATTATCATGGTAGCATTAGCACATTTCAAAGACACTGGTGTGGCATCTCTGATGGACGCTGTCTTTGAGTTCCTGTAAGAGAGGTGCACTAAATTTCCTATTTTAATATATCCATGATAATCAGTTCTTCTCCTTGAATTTGTTTTTGTTGATTTAATGGGATGCATGACAGAAAAATATACAACCTTTTATTTATAACCACATTATGCATAAGCATCAGCAGATTTGGAAAACAATGATGATTTTAACAAATATGGCGCCTTTTTTGGAGTGGTATAAATAAGGGATATGTGTCTTTTCATTTTGAGAAAGGAGGGGTAACCCCCAGGATTTACTATCTCAATAAATCATTTTGTCCTTGAAAATACTAAGAAAAAAAATAGTGGGAACCAGGTCTCTTAGAACTGAGAGCTAGTTATGAAGGTGACCATTTCAAAGCTACATTTTGTTCTTCTCATCCTTTGCTTTTCAGGGAGGTATTTCAGCTGCAGTGCTGGCATTTAGCTGTAGTTACAATGAATTGCAGCCACGATTGCAATTGTTTTGTGATGCCCGTGGTGTCATTACCAAGATGCGATTACCAATTGCTATATGAAATTAGTTATGCATGAAATGAATAGGAAGCATAAATACTAGGAGGGAGAGTCTGAGCACAGACTTCATCCTCATTGTCTTCCAGATCTGCTGATGCTTATGCATAATGCGATCATAAAACTTTAATTTATTTCTGAGTCATGAGACCAGAAGGGATCATTAAAGGTCAGCTAGGACATCCCCCTGTTTCCAAGCCCTTGAGCAAATCTCAGAGGTAATGAATGAATTCTTTTATCTCAGGAGCAGATTAAAAATCTTCTAAAGATTATAAGTTGAAATGAGTCAAGTTGTGGTAGTAAGAGAAATTTCTACTGAATAGTAATGCACTGTGTTCATTGGCCAATGAGTACAATATATCATATATATATATCCTGCATCAAATTAAATTAGAGATATATTTAACTGGCTCTTGGATATTTTACTGTTGGAATATAATTTCAGCATAAAGCTTTAGAAAATTAATAGCTGCTATGTGCGATACTTCTTTTTAAGGAATGACATGTTCTTAACATTTTGAGTTAATTGAAATCTCTCAATAGTGTCATGGTTTACAACTTTAGGAGAACATGGCATGCACACACACTCATAAACAGTCACACACACATACCACCCTCCAATGCTGCAAGTCATTAAAGTAAAAAGCGCTTAATAAACTTCTGAACACCCGGCTTATATGTACTGAATTTTCTTAAAGTGGGATGTACCTACAAATTTTTCTAAGACTAAATAATTTTGCTAGTATTCAGTTAAAGGAAAATATGAAAGATTTCTTAGAGGTATTTTTTATAACTCTTAAATGAATTGTCCTTACTCTTGTCTTCGTTTTTTTTACATTTTCAAAAAGTTTTTACTTTATTTTTCTTTATTTATCTCCCCGCCCCCCTTTCCCCAGATGTCTGCCTGCTCATTGTTTGCTCACCTTTTCCAGGAGGCATCGAGAACTGAACCCAGTATCTCCCACCTGAGAAGGGAGTGTACAAGGACTGAGCCACATCTGCTCCCCCGTGGGCTGTGGTGTCTTCTGGCTTGTGGCCTCTGTTCATTGCAGCAGGAGGCGGCATCTGCTTATTTTCTTTTAAGAGGCACCAGGACCCAAACCGGGGTCCCAAGTGGTTGAGCCACATCCGCTTCTCACTCTTGTCTTTTAAAAGTATATCTTGGATATCAACCCCTTTCAATTTCTTAGATGCTTATTATAAAATCCAATTTTCTTTCCCAAGGTTCTAGATATGCCTTAAAGGGTTGGTGTGAAAGAAGTAATCGTGCCCTTTATTTCATCACCCATGTTATGGAGGTCAATACAAAAAATGAATTGAATCTCAATGACTCCCAACTTTAAGATGGTGTCCACCAAAGCTAAAGGCCTTTCAAATTATACAACATTTCTTTTCTCTTCCAGGAAAACTGAATGTGATGGTGCAAACATGGAGACTTTTTAAAAAATAAACTTTTGGAATGCTTTAATCAACAGAATGGAAGTATACAAATGAATTTTCAAAAAAAAATCAATGCTTCAGTGAGTAATATCTAAGACATAAATACCCATACCTCAAATGAGAACATGATCAGATGGAGGAAGTCGATTGTATCTGAGCAATACCACTGGACCTTGGTAGGTTACTTATTTTCTCTTGGCCTCTGTTTCCTTCCTGTAAAATGGAAAATATAAGTCCTTTTATTTTTATGGCTATTAAATAAAACAGCACATACAGTATTCTTAGCAAATTGTTGGACACATAATAGATGTTCTGCAAATGTTAGCTAAGTGTTTCACTTCTTCCTTTTAAATGGCCAATGGATACTGACGTTTGAAAAAATTTATAATTATCTGACTTCTTGGGCTAAAGTAAACAGTCAAATAAAGAGCTGTAGGGACATAAATGTGACCTATAGTTTACTTTTAGGAAGTTATTTTATTGAAGGAAATGTTTGAAAGAAAATATTCTGCAAGGCAGAAAGATGTTTCATGCCAAATATTTCTGCTTGCATATATACTATACATGATAGTAATAACCCAGAATCTTAAAATAATAATATATTGTGCACTGACTTGTAAGATGTGGCCAATATTAACTCAACCTTCATGATGACACATTGTTTTGTTTCCTCTACCACCTTTACTATAGAATGATTAAATTACTATCCAAGTCGTGGAACCTGTAATCCTAACTACCAACCCTTCACAGTTTACTTTATAGTGATTTCTGGGAGCTTCACGCAACTCCTTTAGCCATACGGATATGTAGCATCCTTCTAGTTCTTACTTATATGGGAGCAATATAGCATTGGCCTTCATCTTGAAGAGTTTACCAGTATCACTTGACCACAGCACTCTCTTTCCTGGTTTTCTATCTTGGGAATATATAGATGTTAATGACAAAACAAATAATTCATAATGTCTTTAGAAGTCATCTTCATGGAAGTTATAGGAAAACCTGGATTAGGAGTCTATTGATGCAAAATTAATGAAAGAATATTAAAATGATAAGCAACTATTCGTGAGAGTAAAGAAAACAAAAATTACATTGTGTGGTAATACAAAGGATAAATTAATCCTGCTGTATCCCAACAATGGCACTGAGATACATCTGTAATAAACATATTCTTTAAGCCAAAATTTCTTCTATCAGAGGAAAAAGTGGATGGCTGAAAGCAAGGAAGTTACATGATTTGGTTGACTTTTTAAAAGGTTTATTCTACTGTATGAAGAAAAGACTGAAAAGAACAAAGGTAGAAGTGGGTGTGTAACCTTTTTCCATTGGACTATGTCAGTGAGGCGTGATGCAGATTGAGTTTCTGCCCTCTTGCTGGGTCTGATAAAAGACGGAGACACATCAGCAAAGAGAGCTCTGTCATATTTGATGCTGCAATGTGACAGAAAGGAGAGGCTCAAAGAGCTGAGGCCCCTGGGAGAGATGAGCCATGTGCCTTATAGCTTGCTGCTGAAATAGGGAAGAAAGCAGGTGAGCCTGAGGGAAGAGCCCCAGTAAGAGGCAAGCACTATGCCTGGTTGTCCAGAGAGGAAGGCAGAGACTAGGCAGAGATCGCCTGCTACCTTGCTTCAACATGTGGCAGCTGAAGTGGGTGAGAAAACACCTCTTATGGTGCCTTGAGTTGGACTTTTCATGACCCTGTAACTGTAAACTTTTACCCCAAATAAATACACTTTATAAAAGTCAACACATTTCTGGTACTTTGTATTGGCACCCCTTTAGCAAACTAATACAGGAGGCTTTGCAATAGACAGGTGAGAGATGTTCATAGTGCTTGAGGGTGTTAGCAGAAGAGGCAGTAGGAAATAACCAGATGTGACACATATTTTGGAGGTAGGACAAATAACATTTGTTGTTTATTGAATATGGGTGTGAACAAAAGAGAGGGGTCAAGGATAGCCCCAGAATTGGGGCCTCAGCAACTGAGTAAAGGGTAACACCATTTGTTGAGATAGTCAACAGAGTTGGGAGTGCAAGTTTGGAAAGGGAAATCAAGAGTTGTATGTGGGACATAAAAAGTTTGAGATGGCAACAGAATATTCATTTGGAGTTGTCATGGAATCAGTGGAATATAAATCTGATGTCCAGAGGAGAGGGCTGGGTTGAAGATAGATATTTGGGTGTCATAGGGATATCAATGATATTTAAAGCTATCAAAACCTGTTCTGAGGAGGAAATCAAGGAAAAAATCCCATTTACATTAGCAACTAAAAGAACCAAATACCTAGGAATAAATTTAACTAAAGATGTAAATGACATATGCAGAAAACTACACAACACTGTTAAAGGAAATCAAAGAAGACCTAAATAAATGGAAGAATATTCCCTGTTCATGGATAGGAAAACTAAACATGATTAAGATGCCTATCCTACCCAAAATAATCTGCAGATTTAACACAATCCCAATAAAAATCACCACAGGATTTTTAACTGAATTGGAAAAACTAACTACAAAATTTATTTGGAAGAGCAAGAGGCCTCAGATAGTCAAAGTCATATTGAAAAAGAAAAATGAAATCAGAGGAATCACATTATCTGACTTGAAAACATACTGTAAAGCTACAGTGCTCAAAACTGCATGGTATTGGTATAAGGATAGACATACTGACCAATGGAAAAGAATTGAGAGTTATGATATAGATCCTTGCATATTCAGTCAACTTATCTTCAACAAGACCACAAAACCCATTCAACTGGGAGAGAATGCCCTCTTCAACAAATGGCGCTTGGAGAACTGGATAACCATATCTAAAAGAATGAGAGAGGAACACCATCTCACACCTTATACAAAAATTAGCTCAAGGTGGATCAAAGATTTAAATATAAGTACCAAGACCATAAAGACCTTGGAAGTTAATGGAGGGAAGCATCTATAGGATCTTGTTTTAGGAAATGGTTTCATGAACTTTACACCCAAAGCCCAAGCAACAAAATAAAAAATAGATAAATAGGACCTCCTCAAAATTAAAAACTTTTACACCTCAAAGGAGTTTGTAAAGAAAGTGAAAAGGCAGCCTAAACAATGGGAGAAAATATTTGGTAGCCAACTATCTGATAGGGGCCTAATATCCAACATATATAAAGAAATCCTACACCTTGAAAATAAAAAGACAAACAACCCATTTAAAAAATAGGCAAGTGATTTGAAAAGACACTTCTCCAAAGAAGAAATACAAATGGCTAAAAAGCACATGAAAAGATGCTCCACATCACTAGCTGTTAGGGAAATGCAAATCAAAACTACGAAGAGATATCATCTTACTCTCATTAGACTGGTGGCTATTAAGAAAACAGGACTACAAGTATTAGAGAAGATGTGGAGGAATGGGAACCCTCATCCATTGCTGGTGGGAATGTAGAATGGCGCAACCATTGTGGAGGACAGTATGGCAGTTCCTCAGAAAACTAACTTTAGAACTGCCATATGATACAAAAATTCCACTGCTGGGTATATACTCAGAAGAACTGAAAGCAAGGACACAAACAGATATATGCACACCAATGTTCATAGCAGCATTATTCACTATTGCCAAAAGTTGGAATCAACCCAAATGCCCTTCAACAGATGAATGGATAAACAAATTGTGGTATGTGCATACAATGGAACATTATTCAGCTGTAAGAAGGAATACAGTATTAACATATAGGATACATGGATGAATCTTGAGGACCTTATGTTGAGTGAAGCAAGCCAGGCACTGAAGGACAAATATTACATCACCTCATTGATATGAATTAAGCAAATTGAGCAGACTCACAGAGCAAGAATCTGAAAGATATGTTTACAGGAAATAGAAAGGGAGAAGAAGGTTGTGACCCACACCCATATGGGCAAAATCTATAGGTTGGAAGTGTGTAGCTGGGTAGTGGAGGAGGCATGACAGTGATGTAGTGATACTATTGGGTTGGGTGGTGTCATTTTTCAAGGAGCTAGTTTGGGGATGGTCAGTTGGACTGTATATGGAACTAGGGAGAGGGTTGGGGGAGGGAGCAGGTGAACACTGGGGATTGTAGGGTATGTGGATGAAACTACGATGTTGGGAATGCTCTTTTGGCAATAAGGTAAGTGTGGGTTACTAATTTAGGGTGTTGGATGTGGAGGGCATTCA
>PVKH010007612.1:0-20085 GCA_004027955.1 Chaetophractus vellerosus | reverse complement strand
TATCAAGACTCTGATAAGACACATGTATCAGGACAGAAGAGTTCAGTTACCAAAACACAAGAAGTAACATCACCACACTCATCAGAGTAAATGTCATAGACTCAGCCACTGCTGTAAATCCTGCTCCAGTTGTGTCTAAAGTACGGGCACCGCCTGTTTGCTGAATTTGCTTTATGTCACTGAGGTTCATCTCATCTGGCATCCCTGCAGAGGCAAATAAGAAAACACAAGATAATGCATGACCACCTTGCCATCATAGGTCCAGAACAGCTCTTAAACATAAACTGTGGACACCATCATTGTTTCACAGTATTATTTATGAGTACACCTGGCTCTAAATGATGGCTGTGACATTGGTACTCTTGCCCTACTTAAATTGGAGAGCATAGGCTCTTGTGTGGAAGTACTCACGTTAGCAAGGTAAGAACCTTTACAGCTTTATAAAGTATTTGGAATATTTTTCTAATGTCATTGATAGGTAAGTAAATGATATTATATAAAATTTACTGAGGTATGACATCATGGTTTGTCCCAGAGATGTAACAACTGAAGTAACTGTGTGAAAAATTTTCTCATGCAAATAAAAACATTAAGAGAAAATAATTAAATAAGACATTTTAAAAGGTAGACTTTCTACAGATATTATTTATTTTATTTCAATGTCATAATTATATTGTTGTAACATATATATATGTGTATATATATTATATATATATCATACAATTTGCCATTTTAACCACTTCCAAGTGAACAATTCGGGGACATTAATTCTGTTCACAATGTGCTACCATTACTAAGTGATGCTACTATCACCAAAATTTTCCTATTCCCATTAAGTTATAACTCCACATTTTCCCTTCTCCCTGGTCCCTGGTAACTTTTAATCTTCTTTTAGCCTCTATGAATTTGTTTATTCTACATTTAATAGGAGTGGAATCAAACAATTTTTCCTGTTTTGTCTAGCTTATTTCACTTAGCATGTTATTTTCAAAGTTCATCTATGCTGTGGCATGTTCAGGACTTCATTAGTTTTTGTGTCTGAATAATATCCCATTGTACATATATATAATACTTTATCTGTTCATCTGTTGATGGACACATGGGTTGCTTGAACCTTTTGGCTATTGTGAATTATGCTGCCATGAACAATGGTGTACAAGTATCTAGTTGAGCCCCTGCTTTCAATTATTTAGGATATATACACAGAAATGGATTGCTAGGTCATATGGTAATTCTATATTTAACTGTGAGGAACTACCGAATTGTTTTCTAAAGTGGCTGAACCATTTTACAGTCCCACTAGCAATGCACAGGGGTTTCAATTTCCTCACATTTTGACAACACTTGTGAATTTCTGTTTTAAAATAATAACCACTGTAGTGGTTGTAAGGTGGTACCTCATTGTGGTTTTGATTTGCATTTCCCTAGTGTCTAATTATTTGGAGCATCTTTGCATCTGCTTATTGACTATTTGTGTATCTTCTTTGAAGAAATGTCTATTCAACTCCTTTGTCCATTTTTAAAACAATTTCATTGTTTGTCTTTGCATCACTGCATGAATAGATCTTATTTTGTATTAGAATAAACTCTGTATAAGATAGTTGTCAGAAAGATATCAAGGAATAATAGTAGTAAAATTTAAATTATATTATTTATACACACACACATCTGTGGGTATGGGAGTATAAATATCTGTCAATAGATCAAAAAACTACTTAACAGAGTGGACTCATCCCTAAAGTTAGGGATGAAGTGTTTGATAGAAACAAACAGTCCAAGAGCTAGTCACATTCTGGTTATTACTTTTGTGTGTTAAGAAACCTGACAAGCTGAGGGGCAGAGTAGCCCCCAAATTATTTGGAATGAAATAAATGTTTTCTTAAATTTCCCCTAGTATGATATACTTAAAGAATTACTACCGTCATTTATTATCCAGTGCCACCAATGTTCTTTGCTCATGTGACTGAATTATCTCATGGCATGCCACTATCACTCACAATAAATGTGTTTAAATTCCTTGTTACTACAGCCACAAACATTGACATCTTAATTACTGTGAGACTGAAAAAAAACTTCATATAAAGAAAAGTCCATATTTATATAATTAGGTCAATATATAAATACAATGCTGAAAATAAGCTCCACTACATTCAGAGGTGAGAGAATTAAAAGGAAACATGGCTCTACTGATCTGACATATTGATTTTACAGTCAGAGCTCCTGCATTATTATTCATTGTTTGGGTACTTGTTTTGCCCTTCTGTGTCATTAGGCAAGATGAATAAACTAGTGATTCATTTTT
The DNA here is from genome assembly GCA_004027955.1 of Chaetophractus vellerosus. NCBI lineage: Eukaryota > Metazoa > Chordata > Mammalia > Cingulata > Chlamyphoridae > Chaetophractus > Chaetophractus vellerosus. Next base: position 17,783 of record PVKH010007612.1, on the reverse strand, counting down.
TTTTATGGGACTGTAGTGGAGTGTGAATATTTTAGTCATGGTTTTATGCCTCTTGTTAAGCTAAAGCTTAACAAGGAGCTATGAGGACCCTAGGCAATTAAAAACATTTTTTTTCCAAGATAACTACATAAATTTGTGCTTTAAGGGATTTACTGTTTTTTTTTAGGCACTGTTAAGCGTTGTCTAGTTTGGACTCATGAATAACTTTTTCTTATGTCTTTCTGAGTAGGTATTACATTCACTCATTCATTCATTTATTGATTTGCCAAGCATTGGTTGGGGATCAGGAGATACCATGGTGAATAAAATATATAAGTAGGAAGGCCTTAAATCTTAGGCATGCAAGTTAGAGGATTCCAACAGAGATATCTTGTTTGCAACCAGATGCCATATTAAGATCTGAGGTAGAGAAGTTACTGATAAATTTAAACATATGGTCCACGGAGATAAGAAGTATATGGAGTATATGAAAAAAATTCAAGATCACATAAAGAACCTAGTGGCCAGGGATGCAGTTTTGTATCAAATCACAACCTGGCCTTGACATCTGTTAAACTGTAACATGCCAAGAAGGCCCAACCAGTTACTTATGCAATGATTCTTTTCTTAAAGAAATTTAATTAATTAAGCTTGTAAATCATACCAAAGCCTAACCAAAGACCCATAGAAGAAAAATTAGTTTGGAGACTTATCACATTAATAAATTAAATATAAAAAAGCTAGTTTTGAGTGATCTTTTCTATGCACAATAGCAAAATAAAAAAGTGCCAATAAATTCCTGTTTCTGTCCTTGGAGGCTTACAGTCTGGGGTGTGGGAATTCATGTTGTTATAAAAAGTAAATGTAATATTAAAACTCAGATGCGTGCCTCGGTGCCTCATGATTGCTGCTAAGGAATATATGATCCGTATAGAACTTGGTCAGGGAATGCTCTGCTAAGGAAGTGGTGATATTTATTTAATTTATTTGGCATCATATAAAGAGCACTTGTTATGGTGCCAGATATTGTTCCAAACAGTTCACAAATATTAACTCATTTAATCCTCACAAAGATAACATGTAGCAGGCATTTTTGTTATGCCTGTTCTTTGTAGAGGAGGAAACTGAGGCGCCGGAAGTCAAGTAATGGGAACAGTGAAGACAGGCTTCAACCGCAGCTCCTCTGGCCTGAGTCTTGGTTCTGAGCTTCTGCTCTGCTGCTTTCTTGTGCTGGGCACCAGGAGACACTATTTAAGTTGGGAACAAAGAAGATCAACTATGTTGTCCGTAAAGAGTTTTCGGAGATTTTGTTTGTCCTTCCTTGTCATCTGGGATGGCAGATTATATGCTAGTTTCGTGTATTAATCAAGCTACTGGATAGAATATGTGTGGGCAGGTGAATGATGATGAATCAGAATGGCTTGGTTAATCCGAGAGAATTGCAGTTTCTTTTGTTATAGATACACTTGCCTGTTCCTTGGGGCAGGGAAGTATGGATAATTCTCTTTCTATATATACATATCTATTTAAGCTGTCCACATATCTCTAAAATTCTCCTATAGTTTCACTAGCTGTAAAACGACTATGTTTAATGATAATTTATTCATTGTTAATTTGCTCCCTCATTTACAACATTTATAGCCTACAAGCTCCGCATCAGGCGCTACGCTGGACACTGCATATATTGAGCACGTACAGGCTTTTTCTTCATAGTTAGATGATTCTAAAGACAAGAAGAGATAGCAGATGGTGTCTTCCAATGATGAAACACAGGGCAGATTTACATGTTGGAAGTGGGCTTCTGGTTGTTATTTGAAATCAATGCTAAGTTAACCTCAAAATAAAAATGATTTATCTCTATAAATGATCTGCTTTCATGGGAGCTACAGACATGGATATGTCAGAGTTTGAAAGTGCATTTAGGAATCATCCAGTGCCCCAATGGAACAGGCTTGACGCACTCTTCCCGGTGGAACATGGGAGGACCTTACAAAGGGGACCGAAGATGCTTGTTCTTGGAACTCCAACTTTACTGTAAGAATGATGACTTACAATTTGATGCTCATATCAAAACCAATACAGTATGATATTGAAAAATGCAAAACATATTTTGTTTTTAATGTTTTATTATTGAAATATTCAAACATACACTGAAATTGAGAATATAGTTTAAAGATCCCCCACATATGCATACCTCAGCTTCAACAATTAGTATCTTTAGTTCTTGCTTAAAATGTCCTCTACCAATTTTTCCCTCTGGAATGTTTTAAAGCAAATTACAGTTTTCATACTATTTCACCCACAAATACTTTGGTATGTATCTTAAAGAGATGAAGATATTTTAAAACACGACTGCAATACCACTATCGCATCCAACACAATTCGCAATAATCCTTATAGTTGGTTTGCTGAATCAAGCTTCATACACATTCCACACATTAAATTTATCTGATGTGTCTCTTAAGTCTCCTTTAATATCTAATACTTCTCTTTTCTTAAAAATCTTTTTCATGCCGCTTATTTGGTGAAGACATTGGGTCATTAGTCCTGTGTAACTATTTTCCCAATTCTGAATTTATCTCACATGAATTTTTAAAGATAAAACAATCCTTTAATGAAATATCCCTCTTGTGGTCACCACTTGAGGTGATGTCTCCAGACCTTGACTTATATACTGGACAAGTTGAGAAATGTTGAGCAAGTCCAATACTTATATTTGTAAGTAGAGAAATTAAAGCTCAGAATGGATAAATGACAAATGATCACAGACCAAGGTTAGATCAGAGCTGGTCTTGACTTCCAGGCAATTGTTTTGAACAAATCCTGGAGATGATATGAAGACAACTTAGGAAACTTAGTAGTTTTCTATTGCTGCTATAACAAATTATCATAAGTTTAGGGGTATAAAGCAGCATAAATTTATTGTATTATAGTTCTGGAGGCCAGAAGTCTGGAAAGAGTTACAGTGGGCTAAGTGCAAGATATTGATAGGGCTGCATTCCATCTGGAGGGTCAAGGGGAGAATCAATTTCTTGCCTTCTCCCACTTTTAGAGGCTGCCTGCATTCCTTAGCTTGTGGCCTCAGCCAGCAATCATATGTTTCTGACCTCTGCCTCTGCTGTCACATCTTCTTCTCTAAGTGTGATTCTCCTGGCTCTCTCTTTCACTTATAAGGACCCTTGTGATTACATTGGGTATACCCAGTTAATCCCATATAATCTCTCAATCTCAAAATCTATAAGTGAATCACATTTGTATAATTCCTTTTGTCAGGTGTGGTAGGTTGAATTATGTTTCCCAGGAAAACATTTTCTTAATATTAATCCATTCCTGTGGGCATGAACCCATTGTAAATAGGAATATTTAAAGGTGTTGTTTTTACTTAAGTTGTGGCCAACTGAATCAAGATGGGTATTAATCCAATTACTGGAGGTCTTATTGAGAAGGCCACAGAGAGAAAGCCATGGGAAGAAGCCAGAAGTCAATGGAACCCAGAAGAGAATGGAGAAGGAGAAGATATCACCATGTGCCTTGCCATGTGACAGAAAAGCCAAAGACCTGAGGATCACTAGCAGCCAGCCCCAGAGCACCACAGTCCTCAGGAAGAAAGAATTGCCTTGCTTAGTCCGTGATTCTGGAGTCCTCCTAGCCTCAAAATCGTGAGCCAATAAATTCCCATTGTTTAAGCCAACCCATCTGTGGCAGTTTGAGATTATTTTGTGAATCCCCAAAAGAGAAGGATTATGTTTGTAAACTAATTTCTTCCTCTGAGTGTGATACCCTTTGACTGCATGATATTCATTTGAGGGGTCTTTGATTAGATTACCTGTTAAGATTGCTGTAGGGCTTTTCACTGATCTACATCATTGAGGCATGACTCAGGCTGAGTCTCTGCCCCCTTGCTAGGTCTGATATAAATGGACTCATTCAGACAGACCCAGGAAGAGAGAGCTCTGCCATTTTTGATCCTGCTATGTGAGGAGCTCACACAGCTGAGTCCCCAGGGGAGATAAGCCATTTGCCTGATAGTTTACAGCTGAAATTGGGAAGAGACCAGAACAGTTGAGACTCATATATGGAGGCCTGGAAAGAAACAAACCCTATACCAGGAGGGAGAGAACTACAGGATCACTTAAGCATGAAGACTCAAGAGACTGGACCCAAGGAGTTCAAGAGGAAAGGGTAATCCCAGAGGGGAAGGCTGAAACCTAGGCAGAGATCGGTGGCCATCTTGCTTCATCTCAACCAGGATACTAAAATACCATATAAGGTAATATATTCACAAATTCCAGGGTTAGGAAATTCCAGGGTGTGAACATCATTGGAGTGCATCATTATTCTGTCTACCACTGGAATCAACCATGTTACCTGCAAAGACAACCAATAACCATTCCTTTATATATTTTGCCTGAAAGTTTAATTTGTATATTTATGCTTGTTAGTATATTTTAATTCAATGAAAGCTTGCATAGAACATTGAAGAATATAATTACCAAGATTTAATTAATAATGGTATAACAAGCTTCTTTAGTTGGCACTCTCACATATTTCCTGATGAGATGGCAGAGCAGAATAATATATAATATTTGTTGTATGCTTTCTTTGTGCTGGTCACTTCGTTATACACCTAATTTGCATGATATTTGCATTTGATCTCTTCTTCACCACTATCATTTGGGACCAAGTCACAATCAATTCTTGCCTGGATTATTTTTATATTCTCTTAACCGGACTCCTGCTTCTTCCCTTGACCTTCATGGAAACTGCTTATAATACCATTGTTTGATTACTCCACATAATTTGAGGTTCTGTCACTCAAAACCTTCCAACAGCCCACGCTTCACTCAGAGTGAAAGCCAAAGTCCTTAGGAAGACCTGAAAGACTGCAATCTGCACACAGTTACCCTTCTAATAGTCTCTCCTGCTGCTCTCCCCCTTGTTCAGCTCACTCTGCTCCAGCAACTCTGGCAACCTTGCTTTTCTTCAAAATTGACAGAACTGCTCCTGCCTCGGGCATTTGCACCAGCTCTTTCCTTTGCTTGAAAGACTTTGCATTTTCATATTCAATTGGTTCATTCCTCTCTTTTGGGCCTTTTTATCAAGATATTCTCTGATTTATTACTTAAAATTTCAAAAGCTGTACCTTCACTGCCAAGAATTCTCTGATCTCATTCTCTGTTTCATTTTACACCATGGTACTTATCACCATCTAACATATTCAACTGTTATATTTTGTTTATGGTCTGCACAGCCCCCCCAACCCCGCCCACCAAATGTGAGTTCCAGAAGCTTATCTTTTTCTTTGTTTTGTTCTCTTCTGTATGCAGCACCTCATAAAAATGCTTCTTTAAATAATAGGATTTAAATGAATATTGTTAAATGGATGCATTGAACAATAACTCTCATTCTTACAGCAATAGAATGAGTTAGGAAGAATTATTTCCCCCAATTTGTGGATTAGGAAAGCGTTGCAGAAGTAATTTACTCAAGATCTCATGATTGTGGCAGAATCCCAGTTTTGTCCCACTCAAAGTTTCTTTTAGATTCCAGCACCAGGCTTTTAGCCACAACACATTCAGAGAATGGGGCTTGCAGTAAAACTCTGGCTCTGCCACAATCTGACTGGATGACTTTAGCCAAAACCCTCGTTTATCAGAATTGTAAAATGAGAGAAGTTTCAGCGAGAGAAGATGTATAAAATGTTAGGAAAAATGGTGCTGGCTAATAGATTAATGTTTGGAAAACAGCCAGATTTTTATCCCACAACATTATTTAAAGTAAATGCCTGTGGGGCCAAAGGCTTAAATGTAAGTGATGAGGAAGCAAATGAAATACGTAAGTTAATATTTTTATTTACATTTGGTTTGGGAAAAGTCTTTTTAAGGCAGAATCTATAAAAGGAAGGGTTGATAGTTTTTATTTCATTAAAGAAAAAAAATCTCTATATAACACGGAAAAAACAGAACAAAACAAGTAGCAAAGTGGAGAAAATATTGCACTGTTTGTTGCAGCAAAGAGAAAACGTCTGTAACATGTAAAGTGCTTTCACAATCCCTGAGAAAATTACAAATATTCCTGGAGAAAAATGGTGAAAGGGAATAAATGGCTATTTACATGAAAAGTTATGTGATCATAAACTATTAAAAAGTTTTCTTTACTGAAAAGAAAATAAATACAATTTTAACACAATGGGGTGTCAATTTTCTACTGTCTGGTTGGCTAAAGTGGGACAAAGGGGAAATGATAACCAGTATTAGCAAAGGTATAACCTTTCTTTGGCCAAAATATTTCAAATGTGTTTATATTATATTTACATCCAGACCCAAGAATTCTACTTTTGTGACTCAATTCTATGGAAATAATTAAGAAAATTACTGGTATTTATTTATGCACAAAATATTAATCTGAACATTGCTATTGAAAAAGTATATGCCACCAAATGTCCATTAACAGAGGATTAAATAAAAAAATTAAATGAATCTATTTATTAGAAAAGTATTCAAGAAGTAGATATTTATTAATGCAGAAAGGTATAGTATTATATATAGACTTTCGTGATCCTTAAAGTCGTTTTTACTCTGACAGCATATGGCTACATATATCTTTGAGGATAGTGATTTGCTGATTAATTTCTATATTCTCTTAGTAAGCATTAGCAATAATTAGGTGAATGAATAAAGTGGCAAATTTAATCCAGGTCAGAGAATTACAAAGTTGTAAATATGTTTCCTCATTCAGTTTCTTTTAATATAAAGATATAAAATTATAATACAGCAACTCAGAAGACAAAATAAAAGACTAGAATTAGGTGTGAACTTAGAATTTTACATTAGATAAAGGAAGTATTGGATGTAATTTTAAAAAATCCATTTGAGGAAATTAGCTTGACTTTCTGAATAAAGTTGCTATGGATCTTTTTATGTCAAATCTAAACTATTGATATTCATTTATACCAAAAACAACCATATCTGTATTGACTGGGTATCAGGGAGTCCAACAAATCTGAAATGGTTTAGAATAAAGCTGTACCATTTTTTTTTTAGATTAGACAGGCGCATGAAAGGATGTTGTATTGCTTGAGTTCAGATTATACGTTGAAAAATGCTGTGCTGATTTAAAGTTTACTATGGGGACTTGCAGTAATAAAAGAATAAAGACAGAGTGACTGTCTTTTACTACTCTGCCTTTACTATTCTGCTTTTACTACTTATAGCAATGAGTAGCCTTACTTTTTCAAGAAATTATATAATAATAGTTGACCAATGGATTAAAAATTAATGAGAGATTTTGACTAAAAACAAATCTTATAAAGTAGTATAATGTATTGTGATATTGCAACTCTGGATAAGGTGAGAATCTTAATCATTCATTTGTCACTGCATCAAATGAATTATTGGTGGCTCTGCAATAATCAATTATCAATAGATAATTTTTTTCTGGACAGAACTTTGTAACATGGATGGAATTTTGTTTGGGTTTTTTGTCTATTTATAAAGCTGTATTTTATTCCATAATGATCATTCAGTTCTTCTCTATAATTTTTCTTTATTGATTTTTTCAGACTATAGCAAAATAAACAGACATATATGTGATTTTTAAAATGCAAAATTATTTTAAGCAATTTGATAATAATAAAGCTACTGTTGTGTGTATTTTTACTATTATAATGAAAGACCTTTTAGAGCCAATTTTCCAATAGAAACTTTAAAAGATCAATTTTAGCATTATTGGTAATTATAATAAAAATTTAAACGATATATTAAATATACTACAGTTCTCAGTTATATACTATAGTCCTTAATTATAAGAAATCTCAGGTGATCTTGAACCGTTATTATCCATGGTACTGAAAAAAATTTTTTTAATTTTAGACTAACTACTGCTTGCTCTATTAATGAAATCAGAAATTTTTTTATATTCTTGTTTAGGATAGTGATAATACTGGCTTAACACATGAATAAAAATTAAAATAAAAAACAAACCACATCTACACCTAGTCATATGATAGTAATACTCTAAAGTACCAAAAAAGAGAGAAAAATTTTAAAGCAACCAAGGGAAAAATAGATTGAACTTCATAGGACCAAAAATTAGATTAATTTTTGAAGAGCAGTAACAGAGACTAAAATAAGGAGAATCATTTATTTTGAAACATGGAAGAAAATAAATGCTAAATGTAGCATTCTATATAGAATTAATCTACAAGGAAGGAATAAAGCTATTTTCAACAGTCAGTTTTTACCACTTATCAATTGAAGCTGAAAGAATTATTAGATTGAAATGAAAATGCAAGAAATTGAACCCAAATGGAAAATTTGTGATCAAAGTTGTACTAGTATTCAAAATAATTGATAAAACTATGTAACTGTATATAAGTACTGGTTGGGAAAAAACGTCAACAATAACAAAATTATTAATTTAGGGCAGTTAGAAAGAAGATGAAATTAAAACATGTGAAAATAATTCTCAAAGTACTCTAAAGTCTTTGTGTGGTTTGGGTAGAAGTGAGAAATATTAACTTTAGATTTGTTAAGACCACTACATATTTTAAGGAAGGTTAAATATTTAAGGTTAAACACAAATAATTAATGTAGAATGTACAGCTTCTTAATCTATACAGGAAAAAGGGGGGTTAATGAAATCTAATAAAAGTAAGGAAAGAAACAAAAATTCTAGTAAATAGAATGAAGTGAGAAGTTAAAACTATAATCAAATAATTTAGTAATTTCTGAATGATGTGCATTAAATCAAACTAGAAAACAGACACTTAGTTTATATATATTTTTAAAAGGTAGCAGCACACCAAAATATAATGATAAAGAAAGATTGAGAATAAATTCTTAGGAAACACATTCCAGGTAAATAATAATCAAAAGAAGGCTGATGTCATTATATTAATAAAAAATAAAATGGGCTTTAAAGATTAAAAAAGATAAAGTGGGTCATTACTTAATAACAAGGGTATCAATTAAACAGGTAGATATGACATTTCTGAGCTGAAGTGACCCTTAAAATCTCAAAATAAATAAAGAAATATCAATAAGAACAATATTAGACAAAATAACATGCTAAAATGGACACATTCCAAATTCAGTTGAGGGATTTCAACACAACTCCCTCAGTAATTGATAGCTCAAGCCGATGAGAAGGTATGGATGACTTAGTCATGGTTCCAGTAACACTAATGGCCCCTTCATGCCCTACCTCACCCACTCCTTCATATGGGAAGAGACAGATCCTCATCTCAGAAAGCTTGGAAGAAAGTACCACACATACTGAACTTCTGGATTTCTCAGCCTCTTTTGGATTTTCCTGCCTGCAGTGAGGGTACCTTCTGACTGCTTTTCACCATGGAGTAAATGAAGGCAGACTCTTTCTGAAAGGGAGACCTATAGTTTTCTAGCTACTTGATAATAGTTCTTGGATGAAGTATTAGACATCATATGAAGTCATGTTCTCCAACCCAGCTTTAAAAAGTAAAATAGTTGATATTTTAATTTTCATCTGTCTGATTTTTATGCTTAACTTTCAGTTGGTTCTAACCTCTGAAGAGGAAGAAAGGAGCTTCACTTATTGTACTCTCCTAAATGCAGATTGACTTTCACAAGCTTGATTCAATAAAGATAGATAGATGGATGGATGGATGGAGACATAGATATAGATAGATAGATAGACAGACAGATAGATAGATAGATAGAAAGATAGATAGGTAGCATCATGCAGTTAATGACTAGCAGTTACAGCACATAAACATTCTTTTAATGCATACATAAGACATTTCCAAGAGACTGTATACCAGGCCACAAAGCAAATATCAACAATTAACAAATAATTTTAACACAAACAATATGGATCTTTTGCCACAACGGAATAAAATTAAAAGCCAAACTAAAGGAGAACGATGCTTCCTAAAACAAACCCAAACTAACGCCCAAAAGAAGACCTAAATAAGTGAGAGATGTATCGAGTACATGGATGAAAAGACACAATTTCATGTAGTACCTCTTTCATCATATGTCCCTTGGTGTGTGTCTATTTTATCCATTGTCCTAGGTACTCAATGGTCCCTTTCCATCTAAACCCCCTACCTGTCCATCTGGGGAAATGGTCTTGAAAGATTTTGCTGCTAATTTCCTGTCCTCAATTTTCTCTATTGCAGAAACTCTCATTATTTGGTTTCTGGATGTCCTGAAATTGTCTCCCAATTTCCTCATTTAGTTTCCACCATTTGTTTTTCTTTGATTTCTGGAAGATTTCTTTAACTTAATTCTTCATTCCTTTTGTTGAGGTTTCAATTTATGAATTCGGATTTTAAATTATTAGGCCCCCTTTCCTCCAAATGTATCTTTTTTGTTTGTTTAAATTTTCTCATGCCTTCTTAAGATATTGATAGTAGTTTTTGTTTCTTTTTTCTTTCTTAAGTGTCATTTTTCTGCAGTCTCTATTTTTCCCAAGTTGCTTTTTTCTCTTTGTTGGATATAATTTTTTTCACATTGCACATTTTTATTGGATAACTGGAAATCCCTGTTTGTTTGTTTTTAAATTACTTACTCATGCTTAAGAATGGCTAATAAAATGTGGTTGGAACTCAGAATGTGTGAATGGGCCTCAGCAATTATGAGGCAAGTATGATGTGGCTTACATATTTGTTGGGGAACTTACTTGTGTCAGTTAAATTAGGAAGGCCAAGCTGGAAAAACAAGTTTCTCCAAAATAATCAGTAGCAAAGTCAGCAGCCAGACCAGGAAATGTTCCATATTATAACCCATTACCTCATATCCATATCAACACATGCTTCCATGATCACCAGAATATGGGGAGAAAGGGGTGGAGAAACAAATTGGCCATGAAAAGCTTCCACCTAGAAGTGACACATGCCACTTCTGCTCTCTATCTATTGGTCAAAGCTAGTCATGTGACCATGCCAAACCTCAAGGGGCAGGAATATGTAGTTTACCATGTACACAAAAGGAGAAGAACCAGAAATATTGCAGACAGGCAGTAATGTCTATCATCTCCCCTGTAATCTTTTTTGTTTCCTTTTAAGCTAGGCTGATTCTGCAGAGAAGACTCTTAGAATATCCTGCCTATAGGTAACACCCTGACTGCAAGAATTCTGGGAGCCAAGTTAGAGAAGTAGTCTGGGGCAGGCTGTGGGTCTCATCATTCATTATAGATACATGATAGATGTATGGATAGATAGATAGATAGATTGATTGAGAGACAGATAGATAATTGCTAATCTTCTCTTTTAGAATTATATTCTTGCCCTCCCCTGTGTCTCCCTGTCCAGAGACCCTTTCCAGGATTACATATACTGTCCTATACTGTTTGCAGTGGAGGAAGGGATCATGAAATCTTACAGCTTTCGACTAGTCCTTTTTTTAAAAAAACTTTTCCTCTTTACCCCCTCTACCAGAGGTAATTGATGCTTCCTTCTCCTATCTCTTAAGGATGCCATGTAGTAAATTGGGTTGGTTCTCTGCTTTCCTCAATCCTAACAGTTGATTTTCTTGGGCCCCCTAAGTTGGGTACCACTTATCTAGATGCTCTTTCCAGCCTCCAAGTTGTTATTATTGCCACCTTTTCTTTTTCTTCTGCTCTCAATACTTAAAAGATTTTTATGAAATAAAATCCCTGTACTGCACTTTGGTGAGGCTTCAGGAAGGAATAAAATTAAATGAGTCTGATCAACCTTTTATCTTGAAGGCAACTTGCTGAACATTTCCAGCATCTGGTCACTGACGCTCCAACCTGACTCTGGGTAAGTCTGGGACAGGGCTGATATTTAGCATGTACACAATTGTTTTCAATCCAGTGTCTATTCTGATTGCTGTTATCCACTTATGATTGGTCAGTGGGCCTACTGTAGAAGTTAACTATTTTTGATGATCACCTCTGATATGGAGATTATTTTCATTAAAATTACTGAGCAAGGTTCCACATTGCCAGAAACTTAATAGGAAAACATGAATCCTCTTGGTAATAGTAAGTATGCAGAACAACCAGTAGACTTGCAGAGGAATGATTGAATGTCCACTAGAGGACTGCGACAGTGGGTTCTTTTGCCTCTGCATTGTCCACTCCAGGGTGCATTCACTGTTTAATCTTACAAATTGCACTTATTGTGCCAGATGAAGGTGTAGCTAACTAGAAAGCTTTGGGGGATAATTGGAAAACTGAAGGTTGTTATAATTTTGGCCCTTTAAATATTTTATTTTATTTAAGTGTTTCTACAGGGCCCAAAATGAATATCTTTCAGAGAGTGGATTGGGCATTGATTAAAAGTATGACATTTTTACTTAGTAGTATTTACTGCAAGTTAGCTGAAGCAAGTACAATATGAACACAGAGAAGGAGGCAACTTTTCTCCTAATGAAATGCAAAAATAACTTCAGGCAAAATTTTCCTCTGTTTTACTTCACTAAATGAGGAATATTAAGTAGCTAATCCTTGGAGCCTAAAAATTGTCAAAATGTCTAAGAATGTTGTGCAAGAGAGATTGTGAAGCTTATTAAACTTATTAAAGGGAAATGAATTATCTTGGTTTGCATATCCAATTCATCATGTGTATAATATATTTAACTTAGTACTTCAAGTTCTAAATATTTTGTGTAAGTTAGTTTTCTGTAAAAGAAAATTCCATTATCCCAGCAAATATATAAGGAAATAACCTTTGCCATTATCTCTGAAAAATATAATTGCATTCCATCAACATTATTCATGCAAATATCCACAAATCACAGCACAAATAAGGACTTGTGCTTAGATTGTGGGCGATGGTTCTCTGCTTGTCCTCATAAAGATCTCAATTGGAGATTTGTAATGCTATTAAATTATTGTTTGTTGTACATTGAGTTAATAAGACATTATGAAATAACAAGTGCATGTGTAAGGAGAGAAAACTCTTATATCAAAAGCAGGGGAATTATATGGATGTTGAAAATCACCAGATCAACTCTCCTGACCCTGTATGGAAATTCTTCCATTCTTGTGTTATGTCTCCGGGAATAAATAACATTCATATTCATTCTCACTCAAACTCATAAGTCATTGTTCCTCAGTATCTAATTCTATGTAACATATGTTAATGCAAAGCATATTTTCTACCTAATGTACATTTTCTGGAGTAGACCTGTCTGGCAACAATCATGTCATTTCTTTCTGTCCTTGTCCCTACTCATTGTCCAATTATAAACCTTGCTGTTTTACCATAGGGGTCAATATATTTCTTATTATTTTCATCATCAGATTAAGACTGTATTTTAAAAATATATACATAGATTTGGGTCACTTATTTTTGGGTCCATGATAATGCTCTCATTCACTTGATTTCAAGTCCTTCAGAGTTGTGATTGTATTTTTGCATTTTCTATTCCTTGGGATTATAAGTAGGTATTCACAGTACCCTACACCTAGTAGACGATTTTATTGTATATCTGGTTACTAGGAATAAGACTGATGCATAAATAATCATGTAACGCTCTCTTTTTTTAGTTATTTAGGATAGAGCTACAAAGATCCTACAATATGAGCTGGAAAGAAATGGAATATTGAAGAAAGAGGCCAGGTTCATGTCCCAGAAACTTACTACTAGTTCTGTAACCTTAGAAAATGTATATGGTCATTGAGATTATCTTTTTTATCTGTAATATTTGCATAATAATAATGTCATCTCCCAGGATAGATGTGAAAATCAAATTAAATGATAAATATGGAAAAGACAATTTTATATGGAACATATATATTGGTTGTTGCATTGGTCAGTGTTCTTTAAAATCAGAACTGGCAGGAGGCAAATGCAAATATTATGGGATTTTTATAAGAATTGTCTCACACATCCATGGGAATGGGCAAGTCTGAATCTTGTAGAGCAGGCTGCAACCTCTGGTGAAGGTTTTTGATAAATTCCCCAGGAAAGCTGGCTGGCTGCAGTAGAAATGGAAATTATCTCTTCTGACTGCTGAAATCATCACTTCTCATTTTAAAGCCTTCACCTAATTGGATAGGACTTCTCTCATTGTTGAAGGCAATCTCCTCAGTTGATTTTAGAGGTAATCAGCCACAGATGCAGTCAACTTACTGATGATTTAAGTCCATGAAATATCCTCCCATAACAATCGGTTGAGTGCTTGCTTGACCAAACAACTGGACACCATAACCTGGCCAAGTTGACACATGAACTTAACCATCACAATTGTTTGAATTTTAAAAGCTGACACAGCAAAGGGACTTCACAAGCAAAAGTATAATTGAGTAGTAGGTGATAGAGAAACAGAATCCTGCTCTCCTGTCTCCCCATCCGGGCCTAGAATTACTACTTGCAGTATATAAAAAGCATGTCAGATCTTGTTATAAGTAAATAGGAACTCGGCTATTTAGAGGAGATCATCTCTATCATCAAGGAATTTTTATTATAAAGATAATTTAACAGCTTATATCCATAAATAATTAAATTTCAAAGTTCAGCAAAGATGATTCTTCAGTTTATGGTTAGGGTGAGTCCTTACATAGTTGGCAATTGATAAATGTTGTGGGATAAACAAATGCCTACAAAGCCCAGGCCTCAATAAACATTGATTACATACAAAACATAAGCCTTTAATATAATACACCCAACCTCTGCACTCTTTCTTGCTGACACAACTGCTAGCTTTGTTCTCAGAGAATTTTATTTTATTTTATTTTTTTAAAAAGATTTATTTTTTAAAATTTTCTGCTTTTGGTCTCTCTCCCCCACCCCCACCCCCTCTGGGATGAGGCGCCGAGTCAACTTCACTGGTGAGCGGTGGCCTTGCCCACTCGTGGGCGGCCTGCCCCGCTTGTGGGCGACTCTGCCCTGCCTGCGGCGGCTCCACTCTGCTTGCAGGCGGCTCCGCTCTGACCGTGGTGGCTTTGCCTTGCCCGTGGTGGCTTTGCCTTGCCTGTGGCAGCTTTTGCCCTGCCCATGGAGGCCTTGCCCTGCCCATGGCAGCTCTGCCCTGCCCACAGCGGCTTTTGCCTTCTCAAGCGGTCTGCCTGCCCGGAGAGGCCCCGGGGACCAAACCCAGGGCCTCCCATGTGGTAAACCGATGCCCTATCCACTGGGCTATACAGCCGGCCCCTCAGAGAATTTTAGGTAAACTAAGTTTTCTTGCAAGTTTACCATGGCACTCTGCTCTCTGACTTTTAGGAGAATATGGAAATGTTTTGCAAAGAAACAGTTGATTATTTCACCAGGAATTACGATGTGAAAACAGAAACTGGTCCTCTAAATGAGAGGCAATTTTCTGAGGCAGGGCTAGTTTCAGCACAGACATGGGGAGGGGACAAATCTTTTCCAAGTATAAAATCCAAAGAGACTGTGTCTATGGACACAAGCTCGGAGGACACTGTGCATTGTAATGTGAGTGCATGGGGACCAGAGGGAAATCATTCTCTTCCAAGCATCCCCAAGCAACCTTACATAAAAGGCCAAATTTGGCTAAATATTTCAAACTTCAACTATTAATATCTCATGACTATGAGGATGGCAACAAGAGTATTAGAAAAGAAAGACTTTGAGATGGATATACTTTTTAATTTCTAAATACTGTCTTAGTTTTCCAGGGCTACTATAACAAATACCACAGATTAGGTGACTTAAAAGGCAGAAATTTATTATTTCACATTTTTGGAAGGTACAAGTCTTAAATCAAGGAATTGGCAAACCACGCTTTCTCTGAAGTCTGCAGCTTTCTATTGGTGGCTTGCCAGCAATCTATAACTCTATCTCTCTCTACCTCTATCACATGGCCATCTCTTTCCTTTTGTCTCTTACCAGTACTACCCAATTTCCTCTGCTTATAAGGTCTCCAGTCATATTGGATTAAGGCCCATCCTGATTCAGTTTGGCCTCTCCTTAACTAACAATATATTTAGAGATTCTATTTTCAAATAGATTAACATCTACAGGACTGGAGATTAAAACAGGAGCATGTCATTGTAAGGGGCATGATTCAATCCATAAGAATATTCTATAGTCTATGTGTCTTCTGGAAAAATCTTTTTTGAAAAGTTCCTTACATATTGGAAACAAAATTAAAGCACCTTGTGCAGATAAAGCTTTTAGAAGTTCTTTAAATATTAGTCAAACCAAATTTATTGTATGAAGATTGTCACTTATAACCAGATGGTACACATTATGCACATGATAAAGGTCTCTCATAACATTCTCACTAATATTGTCTTGTTTATGGAATAGTAAAGCTGTGACACAAACTGACAAGAATTGGGATGCTGATATCATATTCTCAACTCATCCTATAGTGCATAGAGTAGTGTTTACAGATCCTAGGTAGGATCTCAAAAATCATTACAGACAATGGAATTCAGTTGAATTAGGGGCAAAATGAATCCCATACTCAACACCAAATTTATCCCCCAAACAAAATCTAGACTTTATTAAATTATTATCTTGAGACAGTGTCTCTTTCTATGCAATATAGTTTCTTAATCTTGTTTGTTTAACTGATGGCCACTTTTAAATGGAAAAACATTTTTTTCATCCCTTCAGTTTAGAAACTAATTTTATTATTATATTAAATATGTACAGATACACAACTATGTATTAACTCTATATTTATGATGTTTCTGAAATTATAATGCTAAAATAAATGTATAGATTATTACTAAACAATGATGAATTTAATAAAATTAGAATTATCACTCAATTAATTTGATTGACACTTTAGTCCTCCCCACTCTAAATCTCTACTGTATGGTGAAAATGTACAGATGGCAATAGTACAAGTCTTTCTAATTTGTGTGCTTATTCTTCCATGTGCCATGTGATGATTCAATTCTTGTGTCAGGTTTTCTTTTTACATTTATATTAAATATTTATTTCTACTGTGAACCATAATGATATTTGGCTTTCGCTTGATGAAATCAAAGCATTTACATTTTTAATCACTCTATTTCTTTCCTATTCATTAGAGGAGGACAACCAAGAACTACTTTTTTACAATGTGATTAAATACAAACATGGTTATGGACATTGGTGGTTTATATTTGATTTTAATAATTTTTTTTTAATTACATATCCCCCCCCCCTTTCTGCTTGCTCTTGCTGTGTGTCCATTCTTCTGTGTTTTTCTATGTCTGCTTCTTGTCTCCCCCTGTCCCCACGGTGACGCGCGGAGTCGGCCCTCCACGGCAGTGGCTCGTTCCGTTCGAGGGTGGCTCCATTCCGTTCCCACGGGCGGCTCCGCTCCATGTTTTGCAGGCAGCAGTCCTCCATGTTTTTTGTGGGCTGCTCAGCTTCCGCAGTTCGCAGGCGGCAGCTCCGCTTTTTCACGGGTGACTTTGCCCTGCCCGTGGGGGCTCTGCCCTGCCTGTGGCGGCTTTTTGCCTTGCCCACGGCGGCTCTGCCCCGCCCACGGCGGCTTGCCTTTCTCAAGGCGGTCTGCCCGCTCGGAGAGGTCCCCGGGAACCGAACCCGGGGCCTCCCATGTGGTACACCGGCGAGCTCTTTATCCACTGAGCTATCTAGCCGGGCCTATATTTGATTTTAAAGCAGTATTTTGGATTATCTAGAATGAGCATCCACATTGACATAAATTGATATAAAATGTTTATTTAAAAATAAACTTTGCAGGGAAATAGTAACCCTGATGATCATTCATAGATTTTGTCGCATTCTGCAGTTTCCTATTTGGGGTGAAATGGAATGGCTAAAACTTGAAAAATAGATTCAGATGAACCCAGGTTTAAAACACTGAGCTTAAAAGCTGAAGAGATGAGATATAGAAAAAAAGCTTTGCTTATTAGCTTTGAGCACTTGA